>JAJOZX010008610.1:0-2500 GCA_023014485.1 Bathynomus jamesi | reverse complement strand
AAAATGTTTATAAGAATCTCAAATATTGCATAAGGTTGAAACACATAGAAATGTTAAATGTTTGGGTGATAACTTTTGATAAAATTCATAAAAACAAGTCTCTCGTCGCTTTTGTTAACGCTTTACAATTTTTTTTCCATATCAGGTGTGGCGAGAGCCTACTAACCACGAGACCGATTGCTAACTTTGCTTTGTCAAGACTTCGGGCTTCACTAAGAAAAATAAACATTGTATCGAGTACCCAAATTTCGACACCGCGATACGACCTGTGCTACATTCAAATGAGATCCCCATTCCAAAATTTAAGGGTCTGCCAACTCAAGAATTAGTTGAAGATGTTCCTGAAAATATTGTTATGCACTTTGAGGAGTCAGACACCGATTTTGACCCCAGCGTATTTGAAAGTCAAAACGATCCGCAAAAGTTTAACCAGGCCGAGTTGAATGATCTTGTAAGGGATCTAAATTTGCCAAAAAAGGCTGCGGAAATTTTAGCTTCAAGACTTAAAGAGAAAAACTTGCTTACTTCAAACACATACATTTCATTTTACAGAAAAAGAGAAGAAGAACTTGTTAAATATTTTAGAACAGAGGATAGTTTAGTATATTGCTGCGACATAGTTGGTTTGTTAAAGAAGATGGGGGTTGAGTCTTACGATGCAAATGATTGGCGCTTGTTTTTAGACAGTTCGAAAAGAAGTCTTAAGTGTGTGTTGTTGCATAATGGCAATCTATACGGCTCGATACCGATTGGGCACTCAACAAAATTAAAAGAAAGTATGAACATATAGAAAAGGTTTTAAATCTTATCAAATATAGGGAGCACGAGTGGATCATATGTGTTGACTTAAAAATGGTTAATTTTCTGCTAGGACAACAAGGAGGGTATACTAAATATCCCTGCTTCCTTTGCTTATGGGACAGCAGAGCCAAGGAAGAACATTATTTCAAACAAATCTGGCCAGCACGAACATCACTTACTGTCGGAGAAAAAACGTAATTAATCCACCTTTAGTGAGCAGAGATAAAATCATATTTCCTCCTCTGCATATAAAACTAGGCCTCATTAAACAATATGTAAAAGCTTTAGATACGAACGGCGAGTGTTTCAAATACATAACTTCAAAATTTCCAAGTTTAAGTTATGAAAAAATCAAGGCGGGAATTTTCGACGGTCCACAAATAAGAACAATGATTAAAGACAGCAATTTTCCTAATGTCATGAATGAACGCGAAAAAAATGGCTGGTTCTCATTCGTGGACTTGATAGAAAACTTTTTAGGCAATTATAGGGCAGATAACTACGAAGAAATCGTAAAAAAACTTTTAAGGGACTACAAAGAGTTAGGTTGCAATATGAGCATAAAAATGCATTTTTTGAATAGCCATCTTGACCAATTTCCAAGTAATTTAGGTGATGTAAGTGACGAACAAGGGGAGAGATTCCACCAAGATATCAAAATTATGGAGGAACGGTACCAAGGCCGCTGGGATTCCCACATGATGGCTGATTACTGCTGGTGCTTGAAAAGAGACCTGCCATCAACAAGCAAATACGCTAGAAAGTCTTACAAAAGAAAATTTTTGCCACAGTGAAAGCTTCATATCTGTTTGTTTTTTATTTTAAGTCATTTCTATCGTTATAATGTAATTTTACTGTAGTTTGAACTGCTTGTATTCATGAAACTTGAAAAAAAATTTAACACATGACTTAATTTTTTAGTCCTAATTTGAAAAATCTGGAAAATGGCACATAGGCTGTCGACAAGAATCAGGACCTGATAGAGCCAAACCGAGTTGAAATTCGTATTCAGCGCACCCAAATTACCTAGAATCAAGTGTCAGATATCATTCAATAAAATACGTGTTGCCCAGTGTAATATATATATAATATATATATAATATATATATAATATAATATATACACACCCCATTTAAAGAGATTCCTCTGCCGAGCGGTGCCCCCCATAGTACTGTGAGGTATTGAAAAACTCATGATCTTCACTTGCCCCACAAACACCTTTAAATGGGAGACCCAAAATGGGTGCACACATATTTCTACATTACTGTACAGTCTTTACAGCCACACCTACTCTTTTTCTCGTAAGTGTATATATTGTAATGTATGTGATTGTAAATTTTGACTTGGTCCGCTATCGATATGGACCGTGACTTGATGGATACCGTAAAGAAATTGACTGGATTCTTTGGATCCGATATATTTGCATGTCCTTTATAAATAGATATAGAGTGTAACATATTTGTGGATAGTAGTCTATTATGACTTGATCCTCTGGATCAGAGATTCTATCTTTAATTTTAAATCGATAATTAATTAGTTTTAAATTGATAATTATTTAGTTTCGTAAAAATTGGTCGTTACCAATTTACCGGCAGTTTTTACATAAATTTCTTATGTTCTTGTGGTTCGGAACCCAGGTAAAATTGTAGGTCCCCTCCGCCACCACGGAGGACATACACAAGACACGAAACCACAGTTA
>JAJOZX010008609.1:122500-170000 GCA_023014485.1 Bathynomus jamesi | reverse complement strand
ATAGCGGTGTAAATCGGCGAGCGCCAATGGCGCGAGTCATTAAGCTAGGTGGTCTGGGGGTGAGCGGTAGCTCCCCAAGCGGGGTCCGGAGCGGAGCCCCGGAAGCCAACGCATTTTAGCTTTTCCAAACAGCATTTTGTAATATTTTGGCAGAAATTATTTTACATATTCTTTATACTCACTAATGACATAATTATCTAAAAATAAACTAATTTTTCATCAAAAAATAAATAAATATTGAAACGACCACTGCTTGTGATACTACCTATATTTTTCTATAAAATCCTGAAAAAATTAAAAAAAAATTTACATATAAATTTATCTTCTCAATCATGCTGTCTCATTCAAGAAGTTTCCATATAGCCAGTTCGTTCTGCGATGGTTGAGTATCAACAAACGGTTCGGTGATCCAATCAAAATTTAACAACCGGTTCGGGCGAATCGGACCGAACCGGTCCCAGCACACCCCTGTGTATATATACACACACACACACCAAAGGTTGTTTAATGACACCTATTATATTTCTTCCTTAATTTTTGACACGCTGTGCATGTTAAGTTAATGGTATTGTCTCGTGAAGGTCCTGGGTCCGAGCCTCGGCCTTAGGTTCTTTCTATCATATGACTTCAGACGTTACGAAGAAGATCAAATAAGGACGAGTATATTAACTGTATATACACAATATGACGATAAGCTAGAAAGCCATCGAGACGTGTTGAACGACCTAACCCATACGTTACAACTACAGTATTGTAATAAAGTACTGTAATACAGTATTGTAATAAAACGTCACAGTATTAGTATTAATATTAGTACAGTACCGTCAACTGGGGATACTTGGGACAGTGGGGATAACTTGGGACATTAAGTTTTTGAGGCTTCAATAGCATTTTAAATTAAAAATGGCTGAATTTGGGGGCATTTTTTATTGTTTTACATACTTGTATATACAGTATAAAGTATCTAACTATAAATACCAAGAAGGTCAATATGTCCAATGTTACCCCCACCGTCCCAAGTATCCCTAGTTGACGGTACTGTAATAAAGCTTTACAGTATCAGTACAGCACTTTACAATATTACAGTATTGTAATAAAGCTTTACAGTATTAGTATAGCACTTTACAATATTACGATATTGTAATAAAGCTTTCAAAATACGCAGTGAACAATTTCATCCCTAATCTTACTTTTAAGAATGAAAATATTCACCGACTACAAAAAATTTTAACTGACTACAAATTACAAAATTTTTCCGAAATATGCAGTACAGTAATTAGAAATGTAGCACTGCAATTTACTAGTGCCCTTAACTCTGTGGGTAACATCGTTTTCCTCTAAGCGAATTGAAAACACCGAGGTCAGGGGTTCGAGTTCGACTCACGATGGAGCTGGTTAATGATAATTAATCTAAGCGTTAGTGCAATGGGCAGCATTCGTTTGGCCTGAGCTCCGTGCCAGTTTCTGACCCTCATCGTTGAATATTACCATTGTAATTTAATATACCCCTGGGCATGTACATTATGTATGTGATACAAATATTTAAGTTGTTTAAATTCTCAAAAAAAAAACGTATGTTCAGTCCTCTAAAAAACGTGCATATTTACTACGAATTACAAAAGATTTCAAATACACAATATATATATATTTTTTTTTTACGGTGTGTGTGGGGGGGGGGAACACCTTTTTGGATCACACTGTATTTTTCTTAAAAATTTATGACAACATAACGAAGAAAATGGCTACACGATAGTTCTCAATTCGACCATTAGAGTAGTAGTAGTAGAATAGCCATTTCTACGGTCCCTTTTCTCTAATATTAAAACACGAATCACACTTAAAGATAGAAGGAACTTGCAGATAGGGATCAATGAAAGAAAGCCACCACCAGCCTTCTTTAGTTAGCTTTATAAGGCTAACTAACGAAAATATCACGACCTAACCTAACCAATCGTTTAGGTCAACTGTACGCCCTTGACGATTGGTTAGGTTAGGTCGTGATATTTTCGTTAGTTAGTCTTATAAAGCTAACTAAAGAAGGCTTGGGGTGGCTTTCTTTCATTGATCCGCAGATAGTTTTAGTTCTCACGAAAAACTACAATTCTCTCTCTATTGTGATCAATCCTAATCCTAATTTGAAATCGAATCTAAATTCACCACCACAAATCCGGATCATAAACTTTGTTTCATGCTAAATTAAAAGGTATTCTTCAACTAAGTTTTATTTTACTAAAGCTAATTATAAATGTAAGTAAATATACTTTGTTATTTATTTAATTAAAATTAGTAAATGGATTTCTTTAATTTTTTAAAGAATTTACTAAAATAAATATATGCAATACTGAAACGCTTTAGTTTCCCATATAAAAGAAAACGAGCTTAGGGTTTTTGGTAAAAGAAAACACACACACCACACACACACACACACACATATATATATAAAATAGTAATTACTGAATTAAGAAAAACTGAAAACAGGGTTTTTGTAGGTCAGATTAACTCTTAATACCGAATTTTTCATTTGTGTTACGTTAGGTTCAGTTGGATAAAGTGAGTTAAAGACAGTTTGTCAGGTACATCTTCTATCGATGTATTTTGGGACTAGGTTAAGTTAGGTTGGGTTAAGTTAATAGTGTCGATGAAGTCTCCCATCCATGAAATATGTACAACAACATTTTTATATATATATATACACAGGGTGTTCCATAAGTACGGTCTCATAGGGAAAGTTATTTTAAATTAAATTTACAAAAGTATTACATTAGAACTAAAACAAAATGTTCAAATTGATGTCTTGTTTTGGGACCTTTCTTTTGCTGCAGGTAGAGTAACACGCAATGGCCAGTATGAAAGCGAGTTACACTCGTGAGGAAAAGACAGGCCTTTTCCTGAGACCGGACTTATGGGACACCCTGTATATTGGGATCTTAGGCTAGCGAGATTTGATGAAGGAGAAAACGAGTGTACTCTTTTAGCAATAATATAGACCAAGGTTGGAAATAGAGGTTTGTATACGGAAGGTTTGTAACTGCGTGTGCTTGTGTCTTTTGGTCCGGTTTGCGTAGAGTAGGCCTGGGGTAGTAAATGATACGGGTAAATTTGTGACGCCTTGGGGAGGAAATAAACTTACGGTGCACCTTGCTTCTGAAGAATCATGCACTTGAACTGATAATAACTAGGTGTGTTTGCAAACCAAACTGACGAAAAATTGCACGAAAATGACGGATTTTAATGTTCTTTGGACTAGCTAGACTGACACGGAGCATTGTTGCTTTTAGTAGTGATGAACTACGTACGGAAGCCTCATCAGTACAAAGATCCCCTGTTTGCTTGGCAATGCTGCTGCGAGCTGCTCATACCTTGAAATGGGCGTATGGGCGGAATGATGCTCCATGGAGAAAAAATGTTAAACGTTTTAACTTACTTCCACTTAAGCTGTAACCACAAATGCCTAAAACATTGATTGATTGAAAAAGTATCTATCTATCTATCTAGCTATTTATTTACCTATCTTATCTATCTATATATATATATATATATATATATATATATATATATATATATATATATATATATATATATATATTCTTGAGTTTCTATAAATAAACTGCTGTAAAGCGATATATATATATATATATAGTTACAAAATAGCTGCGAATCACTTGATTGAAAAATTGAAAATATTTTAAAGCTAATTCTAGCTCGACGGAATTTAACAACAAAGGCGACTTTATCGCCTTGGAATTACATGAAAGAAAGTCTATTCACTGAATTTTCTTTCTAGGATTCTTTCCTTATTAAAATCTCGCGCCAAGAGGTCGAAAGAGGCATTTTAGAGGAATGTCTATCAGGTGTTTTCTCGGGCTGTCCATTCCAGGCTTCTGTTTTCCATTCCCAGAGACCGGCGAACAATGCATTCCGAGAAGGGAGGACTGGAAGACTGGAAGAGTCCAGAGAGGGAACAAAGGAACCGAGATGGAATATAGGAAGAGATTTGAAGTAGTTGGGGAGGAGGAGAGGCAAAGGAAAGACTGGAATGGTTTGGAACATAACAAGTGATTCAAGGGAGAGCGAGAGAGAGAGAGAGAGAGGAGAGAGAGAGAGAGAGAAAGAGAGAAGGTAAGAAAGAACGACACTTCGAATTGGAATGAAGGTAAAACACGGAAACAATGACCTGGAATGGGTAACTTGGCAGGATAACCCGGCCACAGATAGGTAAAAAGATTGTTGGGTTCGACAAAAGGAATTTTGCAAGAGGGAGAAGAAATTTTTCTCGGTAACCGAAGTAATACTCGTTGTACTATAAAAGATCTGGACTGGATACTTTCTTTAAACCCGTCGGTCATTTTGAGGCCTGGAAAAAAAGAGGTCGATGCTACTTTTCTCATTGAATATCCTTCCGCGATGGCCGGTATAGGTCAAACGAATTGCAAAGCACAATTCTTATAGGCTAAATGCAGTTCCAGACATCAAAGGAACGATGGTTATTATCAAAACTGGTTATTCCAAATAAGGAAATTGACAGTCAACATTATATCCTCTCCCAATACAGCAATGAGTCAAGCTGTCAAAGATAGACTGTATCGTGTTTATCGAGATTCCAAAGGTTTAGCCGTTCACAGTGTCTATGGAACGGTACACTTTGCTTTTTTTCATATTATAGCTTTGACATTCCATTTACTAAAATTTAAAAACAGTATATCTTTCCATTATAGTTTTCTTAAAATACGTTAGACATATAGCTTAATAATGATGTAGGCCTACATACTCTGTTGACATTAAAATGTGTCTTGGGACATGGCTTATGTATATAATATAATGTAGGTAAAGTAAAACTACAACGTATACCAATGTTTTGATGGGAAATATATATATATATATATATATATATATATATATATATATATATATATATATATATAGGTGTCAATTGTAGAGAAAAGGCAGTATACAGCCTATATTTACTCAGGGCAATTTACATAAAACACAATAACATGGTCATTATTCTCTTTATCCTCATATATGCATTAACTCCATTATGGGCCTAAGTTATTTTGAAAGCCTATATCGGGGGCTTTTAACTTAATAAGTCGTTTTCATTTATAAAGGAAGCTTTAATGGGCGAAGTGATTATGCAACTTTTTGTCGTGCTCCTCTATCTTGCGGATGGGCACAAAACGCCATCGATCGAGGTGAACATGTAAATCACACGGTTTATAGGAGGAACGAACATGTGATACTCCGGTTTTACAATTCGGAACTATCAATTGTTCTGCATTGGCTATTGTCCCCCCTTAAACATTCCCATCAACCCATTGAAGCCAAGGACACAATGGTAAGGCAGATCTTGCCCATTTGAAGGCATCTCAGGTTCATCTATGTTGTTGGACCGTTCGGCGATTTCTCTCCTTGCTCAGGAGTAAAGGTAGGCAGGGACAGAGGTTGATGAGGAAGCGGGGATAAGCCTAGCCCTTGTGAGAAATGGAGGCTAATGGAAGAGGGAGGCAGGGAACGGGGTCTAGACAAACTTGGAGAAACTGTACTGAGGAGGGTAGAGCCACGGGAGGTGGGAAGATACAAGCAGGTACAGGTCGCTTTCAGGGAAAATTTCACACGAACGCCCCGACTGGCATGTGAACTTGACCTGGGCATGGAGTGTCCCGCAAAGGATACCAAGTCCTCATGCAGTTTTTTTTTCTCCTCTCCTATCCCAGCCGACCAGAAAACCTCTTCCTGTATGTTAAGGAATCCGAAACTGTGATATGAAATAATTCCAGTCCTCCTCCTCTAAAAAGCAGATTCGGCACTTGATAACCACCTTCACACCCTTTAGAGGCTTAGACGATAAACCTTAATAATTATAACAGTGATAATAGTTACCTTTTACTATTTACAAATACACAAATAAAAATAAGAATGTATTGTCGCTTGTGCTTAAATTTAAAAAAAAAAAAAATTCAAACTTCCTGTGTGAAATCGTAATAAATAATAATTGGAATCCTATAAAAGATTGAATCAAGAGCGTGGTAAAAATTCGCGTGTGTTCTCAGACCTCTCACCAACGAGCCACAAAACAATAAAATCCTAAAAAGGACCTGCGGAATATTTGAGAGAGAGAGAGAGAGAGATGAGAGAGAGAGAGAGAGAGAGAGAGAGAGAGAGAGAATGTGTGCGTTTATATATATATATATATATATGAAACCAGCAGAGTTATAGTCAAAGTGGCTGCAATAAAGTAACTTGTCTCCATCGCTATATGAAGTGGAAATATGCGTATATATATATATGTAAACGTCATAAATTCATGAAATTCCGTACGCCTTAAAATGACAAAACTGGATCAATCAACGAGCTTTCGTGTCTGACAGAATGAGAGATAAGAGAAAGTCAATTATATGATAAAGTACGTAATAGGGCTTTAGTTCCTCGAACCCATGGAGCAAATCACACTGCATAAAATAGTCTATACAGGGAAAGGAGAATATATAACGATTCCACGTTAGTATCAACACTCGCCCTGAATTAGTACATTAGCTGATCGGCTAACCATTAACTTACCCTACCGTGCTTGACTAAGCCGGGAGGGGCTCCTAAAAAAAAAAGACAGAAGCCAATATATATATATACTGTACATCATATAAGAGCGGAAGCACGCCCTTTGGTAAGGGTGCAGAAGAATGGTGGGAAAACCCCTTTAGGAGCCAGAGGTGGCACTCAACACCTGTGGAAAACTCACCAGAGGTAAAATGAAGCCCATGAGAAATATTTACAGAAATTTGAACGAGGGAGGATCGCTCGAAAAACATTTTTCGACTCAAATTAGTTCAGGAAATTATTGTGAAAGGACAATTTCCTCTCAAAGCTACGATTACAGTTAAATAATATGATTAGTAAACGAATTAACATGTTAAAACCTTCGATCAGAATGAAAGGAAGGTAATTTTTAATTTCATATTTCAATTTGTTAATACGTAATTAGAAAATCAGTTTCATTTATACCAATTTTTAGGCTGGCTAATGAATACAAATGGAATGAAGAGAGAGAGGAGAGAGAGAGAGAGAGAGAGAGAATAAATAAAATTGACATCAATCTGCGTATGCATGAGCGCGCAGAAGACCACACAGTACAGTGACATGTCCCTTTATACGGTCATTTTAGTATTAATTGAGCCATTAGATAGATAAGCAAGGGAGGAAGACCACAAATCCGAAATGGGTCCGATTAATTTATAGGGGGAAAAGCACTCCAATTAATTTTTAAGGCATATGTGTAACACGGTATTATTGATAGGCGTTTAGGCATTTCAGGGTATGAACCACCCGTAGAAGCATTACCAAGTAAATGAGTTAATGTACTAGATGCTACAGTTTCACTCATATATATATATTATATATATATATATATTATATATATATATATATATATATACAGTAATAAAGTACATCTAAAAAATCTCTAGAATTTTCCTGGTTTTTGAGGTAATTGACTTCAACCATGTTGAAAATTATGTCATAAAGTCATGACTAATTGGGTCATAACTAATTGGAACATAACTAATTGGGGCATATTGACAACCACAAAAAATTTGCATGCAATCGTTATTAGATGAAGTTAAAAAGAGCTCAACCCTCATAATCAACTTATAAATTACCAGTCAAACAAGTTTGAAAGGAAAGTATACAGTTAATGAACTAAAAAAGAAAAAAAAAGAAAAAATGCTTTCCCCCCCACCCCCAACCCTAACTGAACAGGTTAGCTCAGTTTGGCTATTTTGCGGTATTCCAAATACTGTGCTTTGATCCCGAAATCTGTGTGGTGTTATTTTCAAAGTTTGTAGGCCACAGTCGAAAGGGTGCTCGAAAACCTACACTGGCGGAGGAAAAAAAAACTTATCTACTTCAGACACGACTTTGAATTAAAATACAGGGTGACCCAAAAAGGAGTTCCCAGAAATAATTTGTTGCATTTGGGGGGGGGGGGGGGGGGAGGGAGACCCTTTTTTGGATCGCCCTGTAGTACCCTAACAAGAATTTTTAACAATAACTTTTTTCAGTGTATAAGCAAGAAAGATCAATAGATCAGAAAATCAATAGGGAATTATTTTGAAACGATGGTGAACAGAGCGTTAGGAAAAATAAATTCGTCGAAAAATAAATAACGCAACCACATTAATTGGTAATTTATGGGCTTTTAAAAAATGACATGAATTTTGTTTCCGGAAATGTAAAGTAATTGTACGTTTAAACAATATTCATAGGAGTTATATACTGTATATCAGTGGCGTGCAGTGGGTGTGTCCACAGGGTAAGCGGTAGCTGCATATATATATATTATATTTTCGCCTTTCTGTCTGTCTGTCTGTCTGTGTCCTTTGTGCAAGCGCAAACCGTTTGACCTAGAGCTACCAAATTTGGCACGGGAACCTCTTATGGGATGAAAAATGTCAACACAGAGTCGGTCAGCCAGTCTGTGAAATTTATCCCGGGCAGTAATGGTGGAAGGGGTAATGGGGAGGGGTGGGGGTAATGGGGGAGAGGGTTAGCCCCCAAGTTGCATAAAGGGGGGGTGAGGGGGTTTTGGGGCATTCAGTTGACCTAACCGGGCATTCAATTAACCCGGGCAACTTAATTTTCAGGAGGAAAAAGAAAGACAAAGAAAGGCTGCCCTTGAAGAAACACTTATTCAGGCCAACGTTTCGGGAGAATCTCCCCCATCTTCAGGTCTAAAAATTTAAAACACTTGTTAAAAATCTAGTTATAAACATTAAAAATTACAAATAAAATTTTAAAAAGTTAAAATTTTGTTAAAAAAAAGAAGTTAAAAATGGATAGTTTGAATAAAAAGAACTCGCGGCACGAACGCGAGGAATAACGAATTGGATGGAAGAAATTAGGAGTTTGTAATAGAAAAATTACAATTACGGTTAGTTGGTTGGTTAAGTTTGTTATAATAATGTACGGTTTTAGTCATAACTTTTACTTTTTTTAATTAGCTTTTAAATGTATGTCTTGTATTTTTAACCCTGGAAATGGGAGATTCTCCTCAAACGTCGGCCAATATAAATACTTCAGGCAGCTTTTGCCTTCCTTTTCACTAATATATATATATATATATATATATATATATATATATATATATATATATATATATGTGTGTGTGTGTGTGTGTGTGAAAATTATTTCACGAAAGTAACGCGTGAAAAATATTTATGATGAATAAAACCACGAACGAAAGGAAACACAGAGACGAAAGCGCTTGAGCACTACTCTGTGTTTCCTTTCCTTCGTGGTTTTATTCATCATATATATATATATATATGATACAAACTCACAAGGAAAAAGAAAAATGATTCCATGGCCTTTCCTGTATTCAGAAGTACACCTCGTACTTATGAATACACGAAAGGCCTTGGAATCATTTTTCTTTTTCCTTGTGGGTTTGCATCATTCATTCATTCATTTCACGTGTTTAATTCTGAAATTCATCCCATATATATATATATATCATAAAACTGTAACCTGTCTACAAACCGTATCTAAACGGCAACAAATCCATAGTTAAGGAAAACTAATACTTATCGAATTAAGCGATAAAGCCTAAATTCCTTTTCCTCACGAAATCGGAAGTTCCAATATGTCGCGCACTCAATAATGAGACAGAGCCGTGAGAAATGTTTAAAATCTTTTACATAAATGTCAAAAATAGATATATTTTCCAATGGGAAATGTATATAATATATTTATATACGAATTAATGGAATGCAGGTGAGAAAATCAAGGTGTGTGTGTGTATATAGTTAGGTGAAGGTGGGTAGGGAAATAATAATAATATATATATATATACATATATACATATTTTTTTTTTATTAGTGTGTGTGTGTGTGTGTGTGTGTGTGTGTGTGTGTGTGTGTGTGTGTGCAGTATACATTTAAGTACGAGATTTTGTATGAAAACAGAATGCGGAACTAAAAGTGTTTAGATTTCATGAGAAAATTTTGAAAAAAGGAAAAAGGGTTTATGATGCTAAAATAACGGATTTTGGGGAGTTTCACACATATATTTGGAATATATTTATATATATATATATATATATATATATATATATGTTCGTTCCTGTTGGGTGCTATCTTTTGTATCACTTTTTTTCTACACGCAAAATAGCTACTACGTTGCTGTAGATATTTTTTGGGGTTCAACTTAGGTTAGGTTAGGTTAGGTTAACCTAACATAAAATAAAAAGTAGTACAAAACAAAATATTGGGTGTGTAAAATCCAGAGGTAGCATGTAGTAGTAACAACTTAATTTAGAGTTTTTTAATTAAAATTCTAACGCGAGTGAAATTCGAAAAAATAATTGTTGTATACGATAAAAGAGCGCATTCTCTAAATTTTTAATGGAACCCCTACCTACCTCCCTTAATGCAAGCGTAAGTGATTAAAAATTTTAAAAACAAAAGCTGTCACATGTAGGAGCTAATTTAACTCGAATGACCATCGACAAAAATGTTGGAGGAATTTGCACATATATATGTATACGCAGGACTTTCGAGTGGTTGTTGCCCACGACTCCTACTCTAAGGTCTCGTGTTCGAATCTTGAGATTATATATTAGGAGGACGGACTGTGTGTGAATGTATACACTGGATGTACTCTTACACATGTATGTCGCTAAACAGTTGAAAAATAATACAAATGTTAAATTTAACAAAGCGCATTTAGCACGAAGTCAGCTAATATATATATATATATTATATATATATTATATATATATATATATATATATATAGATAATTTTGCGTTATATGTGTGTATGCATGTATGTATATATGCATAGAGACACGCTATATAATCCAAACTATCTCGACATCCAATGGAGTGTTTATTACTCGGGTAGCAAAAGCTCCATTTTTGCAAACTAAATCATCAGATACGAAATGACTATGGAAGAGTTACACGAAGCAAAATAATTGTAATTAAGTTTTATCAAAACGCTTCAAAAACATAATAATAAAAAATAAGGTGAAAATTTATATCGAAATTCCTTATTTGCTGGGTATCTCAGCCCCCTTTTAAGGCTGGGTGTTTACGTGTTACAAATAAATAAACCATTTCCTATATTTTAGTTTTTTTTTAATTTGTACATTATATATATATATATATATATATATATATATATATATATATACACACAAACAACTCCGGACCAAAAAAACAGAACACTGTCTTAAATGCGTTCATGACCTTGATAATACTTTTAAGTTATACGCTTTTATGAGGAATATCGAGTATCTATAACGTCATTATGATAAAAAGACACCTCTGTGTGACAGTTTTGAAGAAAAAACTAAAATATAGCAAAAACCTTATTAAATAGCGACAAATTAATGCATAGCGACATACCAAAATATTAGAATATCTTATCAGGTGATACAAAAACAGAATAATTTCATTACGTTTATTGAGTAGGCCCTACTGCTAATACTGTATATCAAACCTTTATCAGAGACTTTTTTAACTTTGCGTCTTAGTATTTAGTTAGTCCACCCTTAGCTCTGGATTATGGCCTCCAATCGACGTGGCATTGAGTCGACAAGCCTCTTGCATTCTTCTTTTATCAATTGCCAGGTTATCATCAAACACTACTTCAGTTCAGTTCATGGTTTACGCCTTTGGATCTTCTGCTTAGCAACATTCCAAAGATTTACTATCGGATTAAGATCGGGAGGGCTATGATCGTACTTCAATTTCGTGAAGCATCAAACCACACAGATGTTTGCACGAGCCGCATGAGCTGGAGTCAAGTCATGTTGAAAAATAAATGGTTCGTCTCCATACAGTTGTTCTGCAGACTTCAGCATGAAGTATTCTAATATTTCTTGATAAACGTAACTACTGACAGTTCTTTTTACAAATGCAAATGGACGCTTTTTTCTTTGTGTTAATATCAAAATAACAAAGGAATAACGTTTATTTTATCAAGTGAAAGTAAATGTAATGCAGTTTACGCAAATAAAATTATTATAACTCGAAAATAAATTCAACGAAATAAACTCCTCTAAGTGAAATTCAAACGTGAACACAAGAGCAAACCAGGAGAAAGGCCATAAACCAACTTTGTCTCAGATTTCGAAATGAAAGATAGCGACAATTTGCCGAAAACAAACGAAAATATTGAAAAAAAATGTCTAAAACCACTTATACTGTAAACAGACGAAATGTGGAAAATGCTTTAAAATCAGGAAGTTGAGTAGAAAGAAGCTATGCCTAAAGGAATGTGTTGTTACACACTTCTACCACTGCGAAAATGAAATAGACAAAACCACTGACCCCAAATGCATACTGTGCAATACATTTAAACACTACAAGTTCATCAGCTTGAATAGGAGAGAAAAATGCTGAAGAGAACGAAAAATAAAATAAGTGGTTTTTATGGCGACATATGAGTAGGGTGTAGGAAGAAGCACAGAAATGTAGTACAAACGGAACTGAAGAACGTTGAAAAGGGAAGGATACATAAAAATTTTGGTGAAGAAAGAATTGCAACAAATTCACCAATAGAACACCATGAAAAGTCAGAGTACGCCTTTAATTCAACACAAATGGAGTACGGAACATCGAGGAGAACGTAACAGGGGGGAAGTAGGGCCTATGTATAAGAATACTTAGAAGGAGTAATTTAAAAAAATACAAGATACTCGCGTCATCAATGAAAATAAAAGATCACCGAATCATTGATGTAGGACTCAAGACCGGTCTCGAGACCCTTTTTCTGGCCTGGGTCTCGATCTCGGCCATGGTGGTCTCGACTACATTACTGCACCGAATACTAAATAAACACAGTAAGGACAAAGTAGTACCAGAACAAAAGAAGAAATCGATTCTCACAATCAAATAAAGGCAAGTCAGTAAGCATAAAGGAACCGAGAAGACGGACTATATGCAAATACTACAAAACAGGATTGTGCAACTATGGCTCCAAATAAATGTAAAAAAAAAATGTAAAAAAGTTTCAACATGAGAAGTGTAACTTCCCTTCATGGAACAAACTGCTACGTTTTCCACCCTTCTGTATGTGCAGTGCAGTCAGTCAGAGAGCTCTAGAAAATGTCTAAATACAGTGTGACCTAATTCCCACCACATTTAGGGTACACACTACAGTGACTACACAGATAAGAGAAAGAGAAACAATATCGCAAATCCCAAATAAAAGAAGTTAAAACATTTTCAGTGAAAAGAATTTTTTAGAAGGAACGAAACTGTAAAATGACAAATATCGTTCCTAATTAGAAAAACTGAACTCCGCAGACATACGAGTATATACCCCAGCAATCAGGGTTGGCAAAAACCCAACTACCCAGCAAAAAACCAGTTGGGTTTTTGCTGGGCTTTTGCCAACCTTGCCAGCAATCCATATATTATCAACCTATCTACTACCATCTACAATTAATTCAGTAACTCCGTGGTATCCAGGGCCATACCCTCAGTATTCTTAAACTCGACTGCCCACCCACTAACACCGATCAGAAGCCAACAAAATTAACCTGATAACGACCAAAATCTTGCAAAACTGAACGCAAAGACTATTGATCGTCTAAATTTGATATACCGTATATATAAACATACAAGGACTATACACTGAGAAAGCAGATAGCAAATTCAATACCTACAAAATTTAGCTCTGGAAACTAAGACAGATATCTAATGATTAGCGGAAACGTACTTGCATAAATGTAAAATTAAGAGGCTATGAAAACTGCATTTGCCTTTGGCCCCTCCTTCCTGTATATAAAAAATCATTCCCATTGCATGCAGGATTCCCCACTTGAAGTTAGATTTTTTTCATAGAAAATACCCATCGGGTTTGCAATTGCGTCACAGCGATGTTATCCTTCCCAAATTAGGAAGGGATCACTTCTTTTCCTAAATCTAGAATTTCATCTTCGGACATTGAATGAGAATAGGAATGATATTAAATGGGAAGTAATTACCATGAAGTGCTCTCTTAGAACTTTCGTTTCACGGCTGTGGTTCACCACAATCAATTTGCCTCGTAGCCATACAAGTTTTTAAAGTGAATTAGTATTCTTATATTAATGAAAGGCTGCGAACGTAAGTGATATGTTTTTGTATCAGAATTATAAAAGTGGAATTGGAATTGAAAATGGAATTGAGAGTCCTTTTAGGTTTTCAACTGGAATTTCAGAAATACTGTAGGTAAATTATAAGAAAAACCCATAAGATCCGTTACTTCATGCCAGTGGATTGTCCGCACACTGCAATGTGTTGCACTGTGTTCATCCTGATGTAAAATTATATGAAAAAATATTCAACGAAAAAACTTAAAAAACCTAATTATTAATTTTTGGGGTTCTCTTGAATTCTTTCAAAGTAAACAAACATTACTAATTGGTAAAAATTTTTTTTTTGCACTTATGAATTCTCTTTTTGGCAAAAATTTTCCTGTGATACCACACACACACACACACACACACACACACACACACACACACACACACTGTATTATGCGATTATACTCAACTACTACGCATGCGCAATGATCATATATTCCTCCCACTTAATTACAGTCTTCAAAGATTGTACAGCAACAAACTATATATCTGTAATGTTATCATTACCTTTGATGTAAAGGATTACAGTTAAGGAATGACGTAGTGTTTTGGTCCTATATATACAGGTGTTTATTTGCTTTACAGTTCAAGGCCACATTGGAGGGCGTTGTTAATGTGGAAAATGATTACACGAGAATGTTAGACGTTATTGTACATTTTAAGTTTCAAATGCAAGATTCTATCACGGTCCAGTTCTTATGAATACATATTTGCTTTATGTAAATTACAGTTAACTTTGGTGTTTATAAAACATATTGCAAAGGATATTGTTTATATAGGAAGTCCATATATGTACATATGAAGTATGTAATTATATATGATGAATTTCACGATTAAACATTTAAAAATAATAAATGATACACACCCACAGGGAAAAATAGAGAGATTCCAAGGCCTTTCGTCTATCATTCCCCGATGAGGTGTTCAATACACGAAAGGCTTTGAAATAGCTTTTTATTTTTCTTGTGGGTGTCCATTATATATATATATACAGTATATATATATATATATATATATATATATATATATATATATATATATATATAATATATATATATATATATATATCAAATGGACACCCAAATACCTGTTCATCTATTATTGCTATACTTAACGATCATAAATGTAGAATTCACCTCTGTTATAACAACATAAAAGTAACTAAAAGGAACATATATGTTAATCCAAACAGATACTAATTCAATTTAACATTTCAAGAGATACATAAAACACTCGATCATACAGGGAAAACGCCAAAAAAAAAGGAAAAAAATCAATAAATACCAACCAGCAAACAAGTTGTGGTATACCGCCCTCGTATTATAATTGATATGGCATTTTATAGCTTTAAGTTGCTAATGAATGAATGCTAAGCTATCGCTAAACGGTTTTATACCAGATAAAGATAGCAAAATAGTAAGGTATTTACCCTTTTCCACCGCTAATTGTTTTCCAGTGCCAATCAAGGAAGAACAACTGGTCATTATCTTCCTATAATGCCCCCTACCCGCTTCCACACACCCAAATGTGGTCACTTAGAAACCCATAAAAAAAAGATGTTTTTAGTTCCATTTCCTATAACGATGAAGGTTGCTACGCATGTTATAGACATCTGCGCATGCGCGAACTGATGAATTAGGTCTGAATGTCTATCGTGTATTTCCATTTCATTCTGGTTTATTAACTCCATTAAAGAGTTATGTTGGGTTTTTTTGGCATTCATTTATGCTTATCTCAAAATAGAACGAAATTGTAAGTCATTTTTTTATACAATTAATTCATTAAAAGAAGAATTTAACTCAATAAGAAGCGTTTATATATGCAATATACCCTTGTGGGTACGTGGGGTGGATCTATACTCATTTCGTTGACGAGATATCCTATTGACACTGAATAACTCAACCTAACCTAACTTAAGCTAATATACGTTAACCTAATCCCCACTCCCCCCATACCCCCCCCCCCAACTTGTTGATATACGGTATCTTGACAGGAAATGTTGTTTGCCCCCAATGTGGGTATGTTTTTATACTAAAAAAAATCAATTTGTTTATCGAGAAGGGTGTATGGGTGGGTGGGTATACTCTCGATCAATAACAATCAGCGGGTATCTGCTCATAAATCCATTCAGTTCAGAGGGTATACGTATAGGGCATGGGGCATTAAAGTATAAAGAGATACTACAACGTTCATTACACGTTTCATGACTGAAAACTGCTTGAAAAAATAATATCTCATGCCCGATGCCCGGTGTCCGAGAGAAGGCGCTCTTAGCGGTAAAGATAATCTATCTATGAGGGTATATAACATCAATTATGAAAATGACTTTAATGGGCTGCCCACACTGTCGGTAATGGGTTAGGGGTATTTAAATTTATGGGCATAAAGTATGTGTGTGTGTATATAGGAAAACGGGTGCAATATATTGCTAAATGAGAATTGTTACAAACTGATGGCTTATTTTAAAAGTAAGTGAACAAAATAGTAATTAGGATCCACAAGATAGATAGTGTGGGTTACCAACTATTAGGTTGGTGGTGGAGAGAGAAAGGTGCTTTAGAATGAAGTTACTTACACAAGAACCTCATTCATAGGTCCACTAAAATTATATATATATATATATATATATTAATATATATATATATATATATGTGTGGGTGGGTGGGTGTGGGAAGGGTTATTTTAAAATAAATTTGAAGTACCGGGTGATCCAAAAAAGTTACAAAAAGTATTTAGGCAAATTATTTCTGGGAACATCTTTTTGAACCACCCTGTATTTCAGGGCAAGATATATATATATATTATTAATATATATATATATATTATATATATATATATATATATATATATATTCAGGGTGATCCATTTAAAACTGTACCCAAATTAAAAAAATGTTTGTAATTTGGGTACAGTTTTAAATGGATCCCCGGTATACTGTATACATACATTACATACATACATATACTACTTTAGTTACTTTATGCGAGTTCGAACGACGATTCAGGATCGACCTGCAGTCGACCCCTCTGCAAGCATCCTGCCTCATTTGCAGGATTTGGTGAAGGAGAGAATTGCTGTCTGATCTCCTGCCCTCGTAGCCAGCAGTGTTGGGCACTAAAGCGTTAATCCGATAACAGTTAATTAACGAAGTTAACTTTTTTAACGGACTATTAACGGAAGTTAATTTCCATTTATCGTTATCGGACCAGTAACTTCCGATAACTCGATATTTAGTCTGTTAAAGTCCGTTAACACGTTAACTGCGAAGAGTCATTCACGGAAGATCACCGCTCGCGAACGAATTCAAAACCGCCATAACTTCAGTTCCCGCCATAATAATTCTCTGGTAAATTAAAATTTAGTTAATGGTTAGTGGTTACAAGGTTTAAAAACATGTAATCAGTACATTTTTATTAAAAATAAAAAAAAAGTTAAGCAAAAAAAGTTGCAAAACTCGATAAAAATAGTTAAATACCTATTGCATAAATAAACATTTTCTATGGGTTTTAAAGCTTTTTTCCTTGATTTTTTTAAATGTTAGTAAAGAAATAGTTATCGTTAACGGATTATCGTTAACTTCCGTTAACTTTGTAGTAAAATTATCGGATTATCGTTATCGGAGTTAAAAATTGGGGTTAACGGCTTATTCGTTATCGAAGTTAACTTTTGGTTAACGGTGCCCACCACTGGTAGCCAAGCACACATGGTTGGTCTTGTCACTGGTCAGGGACTTTGCACAGGAATCTGTCCAGTTGGTTCTTGAAGTTATTTAGGTCAGTGTGTGGAGATTCCTCACTTCTTTGGTAGGCAATGAAAAGCTTTGGGCCTCGTATTCTGGGGTATTTTCCATCCTCGTTTTCATGGCCCCCTGTCCCATAGATATATTATGGGTATCGCAATACCAATTCTTCAACATAATATACCGAGTTTTTTAGATTTCCACTTGGGTATGAGGCATACAATATACTATAGCCTCGGTAATATTAAGGTATACTGATAGACCAGGTGGATAAAGAAAAGTTTTACTTGGGCCAGACAAGTAAAATAAATAAAATAATGAAGTCAAAGGCAGTAATGTAGAACTCGAGACCGGTCTCGAGACCCTTTTTTATTCCGGGTCTCGGTCTCGAGTGCTTAGGTCTCGGTCTCGGTCTCGGCCTCAGTGGTCTCGAACACTGTGATGTTCCTCAAATGTAACGAACACTTATCTTGTTTCAAGTAGGCAGTTAACTGCTGAAAAATATCACAAACTATGAATTTGTGAATAAATTATTTATGAGTAAATTTTGTAATTGTCACTCGATAACCTCTTTAGAATCTTCATTCCTGAATGGGAAATACAGAGCTTAGGAACTAGGCATTACACAATATTGAATACGTGCAAAATTGCATATGGTCTCGGTCTCTGTCTCGATCTCGGGTGCTTAGGTCTCGGTCTCGGCATGGTGGTCTCGACTAGGGTATGGTTAATTATCATTTTAGGAAAAAGTGATGAATGATGAAATTTTCTAATTAATCAATGATTAACTGATAAAAATGATTAAAAATTAAATACTTCTGAAAAGAGTAAGAAAGAGCTTATTGTTTCCGTTGCGTGAGATAAGACCGAAGAAAACATTTTGCTCAAACATTTAGTTTGCTTTAGTTCAAAAAATCAGGCATGGGCGGATTAGACAGTTTATACACGCAAAAAGGCGCCAAATTCAAATGATACATTACAAAATTTTAAGGTAAAATGATGGTGAAATTATGAGGAAAATAATCATTTCCCATCATTTTCTATAAATATTTTTTGATTAATTAACGAAAATTTGAAAAAAATTATTAACCCTTTAATGCCCAGTGTGTGAAATTTCATCGTTAACTTTGGAAGCAATTTTAGACCTTCCAGTTCCCAATGTGTGAAATTTAACACATTTCGTATTTATTAATTATGAACAATAAAACTTTGTAAAATATATTTTCAGTTATTTTGGGTCGAATTAAATGATTTTTATATCCCAATTTTTTTTTTTACTTTTCGACTTAATTTGGGTATGAAAGGGTTAACTGATTAATCAGAAACATGCCCTAGCCTAGGTCACTCTCGAATACATCACTGGTCAAAGTGAGGATTTATAGTTTAAAAAATAAATAAAATTTTTATAACAAAGAAAAACTGAGTAAAAAGGTAGACTTAAGTAAAATGCACAAAACACAATTTTAAATTTATATGAAATGGTATAAATACACTCGTACGTATATGTACAGTATATATATCTCGGTCTGGGTATAGTAGCTGAGTGGTTAAGATGCCAGACTGCTGATCGCGAGATTGAGAGATCGACCAGACAAAATATTTGTAATTTAAAACTTCATTCGTGGGTCGTGATTTCGATTCCACGTTAAGCTGTAGGTCTAAGGTGGGGTAAAAAGTTTGTTTGACCTTCTTTAACATGAATAATTCAGGCGAGGCAAACTAAAGTACATTTTATATATATATACACAATGCATATACTTGTCCTATACAGATATAGTCTAAATTTACATGTTGATAAGTATAAAGTTATAATAAAATCAATATTCCACTTTTAGCGAAAACCAGGTGTCGCCAATTCTCCACGCTCAGAATAACCCTAAATGGTGGTGAATGGTGGTGAATAGTGATGAATGGTGATGGATGGTGAGAACAAAATGGACCATGAAATCCACCGAAAAAAGAATAGGGGCGCTACCATGCAGGTTAGAAACGAGAATGGTATGAATAAGCTCATGCATGAAGGTGGGAAAACGGCACAAAAGAGATGATAGGGAGATGAGAGGGGACATGAGGGAAATGATATACAGTACTGGTCATAAGTCTGAGGACACCTTCAATTTAATGGAAAAAAATTACTCTAACAAGAATTACAATTTTTAGGAAATGTGTTTTTGGGTAGAAATAATAAGAAGTTAGAAGTTAAATCTGTACAAACAAGGGTTATAATCAGTATTTTGTGTATTCGATCCTGGCCTTAATATGTCAGAACATTTGTTTGGCACAGAAGTGACGCGTTTTTCTAAGTAAACTTCAGGAATTTCACTACAATCCTTCGTAAAATATTTCATAACAACAATTTTAAATTTCGTTTTTTCTTAGCTATACGAGCAGTTTTTTTCTTAGCTATACGAGCAGTTTTTTCTTAGCTATACGAGTAGTTTTTGTTTTGTAGAATTAACGTCGGGCTTTGAGGTGGTCACTTCAAAATTTTAGCTCTCTAGAAACCTGTTTTTTCATTAGATAGTTCTTGTTAATTTCTTTTGTGTTTTTCTCATTGTATCAGTTGCTCGGAGACGCCGGATCTCCAAAATTTGTTTGTGTGTGTGTGTGTATGTTTTGGTCATTATCAGCACAAATGTGAGGTTTTGTCTAATTAGGCTACGTTCATTGGACAGGGCAAGTCTGCAATTCTCTCTCTGTAATACTCCGTCCATTTTAAATTCTGCCATCAAAATTCTCAATATCGCCAACTCTATTAGCAGAGATACATCCCTAAATGATTATAGATCCACCTCCACGTTGAGAGTGTTAATCCTTTCACCGTCACGTTAACCGTATATGGATAGAATTTTCTGTAGTGTTAAGTTAAAATGCGTGTATACGAAAGGTTACAAATTTGTAACAGTTGTCCATATAGTGTTAAGGTACAACGAATATATGCGGGTTTGGCATGCACGGATTTATGATAACGAATATATAACGGATTTGACGGTGAACAAGACCCTCCTACTTGAACTTTGTGTGTCCACGTTTCCTTACATCAATGGTTCCCAACCATTTAATTTAATTTAATTTAAAATAAACTTTCCTGTAAGACCGGACTTATGGGACACCCTGTATATATATATATATATATATATTAGTGGTGGACCGGATATCCGCATCCGCGGATATTCGCATAATTTTTAACATCCGCATCCGCACTTCTGACTGCGGATGTTATGCGGATATTATCTCTAATAAATTATGCAATTTACAATTAAATTAGCTTATAAAGTAGCTTATAAGGCCCAGTCATGCACATTTCATGTAAAGTATTAATTATTAATGACCAAACAAATATATAAACCTCAAAATATAAGTAGCTGGTAACGCAGAAAATTGAATGAAATTTGTTTCATTGAATTTTCTGTGGCTGAAACTCTTGAGAAAGTTATTATTTTTATCATAATGAAAACATTAATATTAATTTTAATTCTTACGCATTGCCTGCCATAATAGTAATATCACGAAATTTGAAAAATTATGTCATATATCATAATTCTATATTATATTGATAGATTAACTAAATATCCGCATATGTTGAAAAGCTGACATCCGGCCCACTACTATATATATATATATATATATATATATAATATATTATATATATATATATATATAAAGGGAATGAGATGACCGCTTTAGAAGTTTAGAATAATGTGGGTTAAAGATGAAAATGACATACAGAAATTAAATGATAGCGAGATGAGGGGAAACACCAAAGTAAATATGATTAAAAAAAGATGTAAAAAGATGTAAAAAGATGCCGAGATGATGGAAATGTTAGATGTGTAAAAGGGGGTAATGAGAAACTAAAAACAATACAGGCTTAAATACATGTAGCTATGAAATGCATGGTATAATTATATATATATATACATACACATACACACTGTATATAAATAATTCCTAATACATATTAAAGAGATATTCAACAAAAGAAAATATCTTTAAATTTCCCTTCAAAAACTTTACTCTTTTTATTTCTGTGCTTAATCTATCATTATAACCTGAAGATCAGGGCCCCCAGCCTTCGTTAGTTAGCCCTATAGTCTAAGGTTAACTAACGAAAATATCACGACTTAACCTAACCAGTCGTCAAGGGCGTACAGTTGACCTAACGATAGGTTAAGTCGTGATATTTTTGTTAGCTAGCCTTATAAGCAGTGGTGTAGTGCTGTGGGAACGCGTGGGAACGGCGTTCCCTTACTTTTTTTGGTAGACGGAACGGCGTTCCCTCACTATTTCAAGTAAATCCGAACTTACAAATCTCTAACGTCATGAAATTTTAATTCCCACCCCTAGAAGAAATATGAGAAAGAATCATTAGCTGCTTCATTTCTTTTAGCTTCGACTGAGGCAATGCTAGCCTATAAAGATCTGGTGAAACAGTCACCACGGCGTACCAGTTGTTAACTTTTTTTTAGTTAATCATTCCAGTTGTTAGCTATTTTTATTGATCGTACTGGATGTCGTATATCTAATGACACTGGAAATACTGCATCTTCAACCTTGGAATATATCCTAATATCCAGTGCATATGACCTCAAAATATCCCTGAAGTTGGTCAGATTTCAAAAGATTTCCCGGGGGGGCTTACAGTGCCCCCGGACCCCCAGCTGTATGGGCTCGCCGCGCTCGCCATTGTCCCCCCCCCGCATCTGAGTAACACTTTCAAAATGCGTTCCCTCACTTCTTTATTTAGCACTACACCACTGCTTATAAGGCTAACTAAAGAAGGCTGGGGCCTTGATCTTCAGGTGATCCATTATAATAACCATCCTCATATTAAATTATCAATTATACACAAACAAATATTTGGTTAAATCCACCAATTATATGGTTTACTGTAGACCAACCAATCCAAATGACTAGGGTTACGACTTTACTATCCAATTACTTTCGTTATCAGAAAAATAAGCATGGTTATCGGCCTTATGCATAACTGAAGTAATCATTTGGATTGGCTATAGCCAACAGCTCACCATATAACTTGGTTGTTGTACGTAACGAAGTATATTTTTTGGTGTAATTAAGAATAGTTTGTAAAGAAATGGCAAAAGTTTACATAGAGAATAAATTATATTAATATTAATTAATTTGTTAAGTACCCTATTGATTCATAATCGTATTTTGTATATATATATATTAATGAGTTGCATAAAAATGTCTTGTCATGGGGAAAATGTTTGTATTGGTGTAAAGATGAGCCTGCAACCATTCACGCAGGGTTAACCACATTTCACCGACTTGACTTAAAATCGACTAGTTATTGTGGGTTAGGTTAAGTTAGCATAGGTTAGGTTACGCTTGGTTGTTAGTGTTTTGTTTTTAGTATCGATGTTGTGTTTTCAATCAAATTGGTATATACTCTTAAATCTATTCAGACGATATAAGTCTTAAATAACCTCCAAATAGCCTCCAAATATCAAAACCTTTTCATTAAACAAAACTTACGAACTCTTGAAGATAAGAATGTACACACACAGTCTAGGGTGTTTCATACCTATAGGGTAAAATAAAAATGAGCTTGGAGTTTTAATCCACACGTTTCTCCGTATTCTAAAGAACAAGAAAACACGTTTGTGCAAGTTTGAACCAGATCGCGCTGCATTTAGAGGTCCCCAACGTTGACAACTTTTTGTCAGTTCATTTCTCGCCTGCCTGCAGTGAAGACGGTTTTCTTCGTCACTTGAGCGGTTCGTGTTGTATAGCCTATTGGACAACTATGGAGGTAATTATATATGCTACTAATTATCTCATTTTACTGTGGTATTGAAATTTATTATTATTTAATTTCTGTCATTTTACTGTGGTAGTGATATTTATTATTAATATTACATGAAATTAATTAGTCTGTTGCATATTGGACAACTAAGCTGGTAATTATTTATGATACTAATTAATGTAATTTTACTGCGGTATTGAAATTTATTTAATTAATGAATTGTCAAAGAGAACGTAGTGTACACGTATCAGTTTTATAAATAAAGAAAAGCAGTAACTGGGACTCGAACCAGTGTCATAGCCGTTTGGCGGCATCGCTCAAGTCGGCGTACACAGCACGCTATCCACTCTCTAGATGGTGTAGTGGATAGCGTGCTGTGTACGCCGACTTGAGCGATGCCGCCAAACGGCTATGACACTGGTTCGAGTCCCAGTTACTGCTTTTCTTTATTTAATTAATGAAATTAATTACGATGTGAATTATGTATTTAGTTTGTTTTCTTTTCCAGGTGTCTACCAGAGCGAAAACAAAAGTGTTTCTTATTGGCCAGACGGATGCGAACATCACATCAAGTGGCCTTCCAACTCAGTTGCAAGTACTCAAAAAGTACTTTTACCACCAAAAGGAGCAAAAATTTGGACGTACTAAATGCCTGAACCTGTGCCTGGATGCCTGTCTCATATTTTGGGAGAGAGCGAGAATCCCCATGATGCGTCGAGATTCGGCCTTGAGGAAGATGGAATCCCTTCTCAAGGAATACGACCGGCTTGTGAAGCACAAGTCACATAAAGCAGAGTCCTTCCGAGTGAAGGAGGCGATGTTCAAGGAGGCAATAGCGAAGGAGATCATGGACATTGCTCATTCACAGGCTAAGGAAATGATGAAGAATCAGGAGGACATCCACTTTCTCGACATGCAGCGTGAAGATCCAAATTCCTGCAGCATGGGCCCTGTTGACATGAAGCTTCACTATAAGGAGATTAGGAAAAGGAAGAGGCTGGACAAGATTAAGGAACAACAGGAGAAGGCCAGGAAGGAACAAGGAGCTGCAGAAGATACGGGGGCTTTAGTGATTTCAACTTCGTCAGAGACTGACTCAGATGTCGTTGACCCAACCGTGGAAGTTTTTCCATCCTCCTCCAAGGGAAATACCAAGAAGCGACGCAGGAATCTGATCTCACAGGATGTGACGACTACCTACGATCGGCTGAATATTTCGTACCGCGATTCAGCTATGTCGTACGCTGCAGCGGCTAAATCTCTGTCGTCAACGATCGGGCCGAAAGAGCCATCGCGCTCACCAAAGAGTTCAACTGTTCTCTGACGAAGAACGAAGAGCAGAAGCAGTATTTGCTCAAAACTGTGATGCAGCATAGGGCGAAATACCCGAATAAAACCAAAAAGGATTCATGGACAAATGATTCGCAAGAAGTGGTTATGTTTTTGTATCTTTGTGAAAATGTGTAGTGAAATGGTATTCGTTTGTTGAATAAAAATTCATTGACAGATTTTTGTTTAATTTTTTCCGTTTATGATCTGCCAGAGCATCAAACTGGGGACCCGTAAACTTTAAACTATTGAATTAATACTTCGGTTTATCAGTCTCCTCAGCAAATGGAACAAGGGGATCCATGTGGATTAAAACTTTTCCAAACTTTTAATTTATGAAACACCCTAACACACACCACACACCACACACACACACACACACACACACACATATATTATATATGGAGGGTGTCCACATTGAAAGGTAATTTTGAAGCATCATAATTATTAAGTTAACTAAGTTTATGTACATAGTTATATGATGTGGTATCTTAGTCCGTGGGCCAGAAGGGTTGATCGTACCACTCGGAGGAACCAAACACCCCTCATACCAATGATGAAGGATGCTAAGTAGATATAAAAATACTTGCTGGACATTTCAAAAGAGTAGCTTTATTGTTTTATCAACATTTTAACTCTAACAGCGGCATTCACACCTCACACGCGGCTATCTGTCGCAGCCAAAATAATATCCCAACATATACACAACAAGCTAACATTGTAGTTAATCACTACGCAAAGATAAGTCACTTAAACAGAGACAACAACCAGAAACACGCAGACAGACAAACAGCCAGACACAAGAAAACCTACAGACTCGACACGACCATTACACCTTCAATACAGACCAGACCACGAAGATCATCAAAAACATTAATAATTCGAAGGCTACTGGACCAGACGACATATCTAACATACACCTTAAACACTTGGGCCCACAGGGAATACTAGCTCTCACAAATATCAGCACATATTCATACCAACACTGTATTATTCCTGACAGATGGAAACAAGGTAAAATTATTACACTACTCAAATCAAACAAAAATCCAACAGAACCAGTTTCCTATAGACCCATTACTTTACTATGCACACCTTCCAAAGTAACAGAAAGACTAATTTTACAAATCACCAACCCACACATACCACTATCGCCTACTCAACATGGATTCAGACCTCACCACTCAACCACGACATTACTCACTAACCTCACGCAGCACATCATGGATGGCATCAACTCCAGACGACCAGCTCAACGTACACTATTAGCAACATTAGACATTAGTAAAGCATTGATGCTATCCCACGCTTCCCTCTCATAAACAAGATACCCAACACAAACATGCACAATAAACCAAAAGGTGGCTGAGCAACTATCTTTCAGGAAGATACTCACATGTCACATTTAATGGCAAGTCATCCAAAAACAAGCTTTTTCCGAACTGGGTCCCTCAAGGCTCTGTTCTCTCACCAACACTCTTCAACTTATACATGCATGACATTCCAACACCCATAGATAACAAGCTTACCTTATTATCATATGCAGATGACATCAGTTTAATATCCCACCCACAACAACATCGACACCGCTACAAATAACCTACAACCATACATAAACAGTATACAAGACTGGCTCACACACAATAGACTCAAAGTAGCGCCACAAAATCAACAATCACCTTGCTCACAAGCAACACAAAAGAACACCAGATAACTCCACAGTTTACACTAAACAACACCAACATTCCATACAGTCACAGGACCAAAATACTTGGGGTCACATACAACACATCATTATCTTTTGCAAACCACATTCAGGACATTAAAAACAAATGTACGTCAAGACTTAACACGCTTAGGGTACTAACAGGCACAAACTTTGGACACCAGCAGGAAACAACATCACTCATATACAAACAATATATTCGCTCAGTTATGGACTATGCTAGCCCATGCTGGGCACCCATTATCTCAAACACACACATAAACACCTTACAGACAATACAAAACAACGCACTTCGTATCATTACAGGATGTACTCAAACAACACCAATAGAACACCTGCACACAGAAACAAAAATACTGAATGTTAGGGAACATTTAGACATGAGGGGAACACAATTCATGGCATCAGCGACAACTAACCCACAACACCCTTGCCACTACATGTACAATCATGCACCGACACCTCGCACCATTAAGGTAACACCAGAGAGACATTATAACCAAATACTCCATTCCATACCACGCTCCACAGACATCACACAGTACAGAAAACACACACACACACCTAACCCACAAAGCACTGACACGACTCGGTCCGAATGCGATCCTCGGTGCGAAGCCGCCACCCATTAACAGGTCAGAGATCAGCCTGAGCAGATCGGATCGAGTTAACTTAGTAAGATTCCGATGTGGACATCACCCAACTTGCAGACATATAAACACAGACTAGATAACTCCACAGACGACACCTGCCACCTGTGCCAGGACACACCACAAACAATTGAACATTGACAGATTGTACCACTCTAGCACAACATAGAACACAACACAACATCACTAGTGCGCTGAACCTCTGGTCCACTCCGGAGGGGCGATCGGTTACCTGCGTGCTACCGGCTTGCTCGATCAGGATGGGCTGATCGGCTAAACAACAACAACAACCAACATTTTTAAGTTTGCGCCCAATATTGAAATATTGGTGCCTATGTTTGATGAAGATTTACACTAAAACGCTACCAGATACAGATGTCCAGCAAGCATATTTGGAAACTACAGATTATAAACTTTCCAAAAAGCATTGTTTCATCTGGTTCGCCTTAGTGGTAACGATTGGCTAAACTTTGGGTCTGGCTCACGGACTAATCTGTGCAAGTTTCAACATTCACACATTCATACGTATATAATTATGATGCTTCAAATTTGTTACCTTTCAATGTGGACACCCTATATTATATATATATATATATATATATATATATATATATATATATATATATATATATATATATGCTGTGAGAGGACCAAAACTGTTTAATCAGCTGCCCAAAGACCTAAGAAACACGAGTGGTGTTGCAGTGGACATCTTTAAAAGAAGATTAGACGCCTGGCTCAGAACAATCCACGATGAGCCGGGCGTACCTGGCGATGTGAGGTGGAGAGTACAAGAAACGAACTCACTACTTCACCAGGCCAACTCGAGAGGAGGGGGCGACAAGCTTGACCTTCGTAAAATAAGGAAACATCGCGCGGAACCTTTGAAAGGTTGAAAGGAAAGGTGTGTGTGTGTGTGTTTGTGTGTGTGTGTGTTTTATGCAGAAAGGAGGGCCAAGAGCAAACGCCGCAAAAATGCCCCTCCATAGAAAGAGAAGAAGAGAGCCAAAATACAAATATTATTCTTAATTTTGAAAATATTGTGTAGTGTGCAAGATGCGTGCGTGTGTAGTGAGGAATTGAGGGAGAGGTGTGTGTTTGAGAGCATGCTAGACTACTCACAGGAATTGACAGGATAGATGAGACACAGGAAAAGATCAGCTAAGGAGGACAGTGACAGGAGAAACGGGAGTTCCAGCATTCCGTCTCCTGCCTAACGTCCCCACCCCGAAGAGTACTTCCCTGGTCGATTGGTGTCTAATTTAAACCGACCACCTAACCTAATCTAACCTAACCTAACCTAATATACTCGTATTATGTTTTAAGTAAAGGTTTTCCTATTGGAATAAAGCTTTTCGTCTATTTCTCACTGCGAAGACAGTGGATTATCTATCTATCTATCTATCATATATATTTTGGGAAGATCTTCGTTACAATCATTATTGGAGGTTCACAAGGGAGTTTGTCCAAAGAGGTAATAAATCTCGTATAATGGTGGGACGCCTTAAGTTATATAACGAGTCGGAATGATACTATAATTACGGATAATAACAATGTCACATTAAAAGTGACACACACACACTTCTGTATCTGTATATATATATATATATATATATATATATATATATATATATATATATATATATATATATATATATATATATAGAGAGAGAGAGAGAGAGAGAGAGAGAGAGAGAGAGAGTCATAAATGCCTAAGATGGTCGAACATTTGTGCAAATTTTTGTTTTTTTGTTCGCGAACATTTTCTACCCAATCGGTCGAACAGATATATATATATATATATATATATATTATATTATATATATATATTTTAATATTTAATCACTTTCGCTTGTTTTTAAAGTATGGAGGGGGGGGGGCTGGGGCTATAAGAAAGTTTAATAAAATTGTTCTTTTTTACCCTATACAATGATTATTTTTTTTAATTTCACCCAAGTTCGAATTTTAATTTTCCTACACCCCCCCCCCCCCCCCCTCCAATTTTTAAACTAACCTCAAAAAGAAAATCCGACTTATTTACAAATTTTGAATAAAGTGTTTTAGAATTGGCGCTATTTGGGGATTTAGATGTGTATATATATTTTTTTTTTTTTTTTTTTTTTAGTTCAGGAAGAACCGATTCGCCTCTATTTAAAGGCATATCTCAGCGGAAAAACAAAGAAAAAGTGAGAGGAAAGACAGAGGAAAAAGAAAGGGTGGAGGGGACAGTCGAAGTGGAAAAAGACCAAGGATGACAAGGACTGCAGGGTCGAGCCCCATCATCCTTGGGTGCTAGGGCCGGGAGGGCGCACGTGAAACCTCCAGGAACAAGCACGTACAAACGAGCACAAAGAGCACTCAAGAGCACGAACTTAGAACCCCCTTGCGGGGATGTGTATATATATATACACATTCCCTACTAGAATAGGGTTAAGGGCAAAGGGGGGTAAATGAACACCCTGTATATAAACAGTATATTTTATATACAGGGTGTTTCAGGAGGAAAGGTCAATACTTCGGGAGGTGATAGTATCGGTCATTGTGAGAAAAAAAAGTTCCTATGAACACGTGTCTAATTCTGAATGGTTACGGAGATAGAACTGTTTGAATCTACAAATACAAAAGCATCGTTAATGGTAATCAAGAAAGAGAAACCAATTACTGTTTCTAACATTTAATGTTTAAACATTGGCATTTTGAATGGTATCAGATACAGAAATGACAAATTTGTTACAGTTTACAATACGTTTTCGAAAATCCCACCGTCAACCTCAATGCACTTTGCAACTCGTGTGCAAAGATCACGTGTTGTTCGTCTAAGTATATATATATATATATATATATATATATATATATATATATATATATATATATATATATATATATATAGATATATATATATATAATTACAGGTGGTGCTTATTAAAAAAAAGACCATCCAAATTTCATGTTTTCTGTTTCTACAGTGAAACCGATGTGTACTTTATCTTCAATAAAAGCGCCTTTGATAAAGACCTGATAACGGCTCCAAATTAAAGATTTTACAAGATTTTTTCCTCTCATATCTTTTTAGTTCAAAACTAAAGCTGGTGGCGTTATATATATATATATATATATATATATATATATATATATATATATATATATATATATATATATTCATTCAAAGTTTTCGTCTATTTGTAGGACAAGAGAAGACTTATCTCCAAAGCCTTGTTCAGAGCGATAATAATGGCGCCTAGAAATGATAAGGAATGTATTGATCAACTGTGTCCTTTCATATTTATACCCTGATTTTGTTTATGTAAACACCTGCTTATATATTTATTATATATATATATATATATATATATATATATATATATATAACCTTAAATTAGTGTTCATTATATAAGTTTTTAACAGTTTAAATTATGGCTAAGTTAATTTTTAAAATTAAACTTACAATTGCTACATTTAAATAATGATAATTGGTATTTTATTGTAAAAATTTTAAAAGTACAAAGCTTTATAAATGAATAATTTGAATATGCTAAAATCATTGCTTGATGTGGAATTTTAATTCAGGATAATCTCTAGGAGCGCTCCATTTATCAATATTAAACACACACTCATAAAACATATACCATTTGAAAGCTCACATTTTTCTGAGTCTAAAAATGTAGTAATCCAAAAGTATCAATAGCAAATAAAAAGTAACGATTTAATTAATTGTTTGACGCGTGACGTCATTAACTACATTATAAAGGTTGGCTAAGTTATAAATCTTCAGTCTGTGTTGTAAGATGGTATTTTTGGTAATTGTTACGCTAACCTAACCTAATATGAATATGTTATTACATTATCATTTGTATAATTTAGGTCTCGGGGGTACGGGGGCGGAGCCCCCGTAAAGGTAAAGCATCACAAATTGATCGGTATAGGGTTTTATATTTAAACCTAGTTACTTTTTATTTGCTATTGATACTTTTGGATTACTACATTTTTAGACTCAAAAAAATGTGAGCTTTCAAATGGTATATGTTTTTCGAGTGTATGTTTAATATTGAAAAATGGAGAGCTCCTAGAGATTTACCTAATTTCAGAATAGTGAGCACCCTCAAAGAGGTTTGTAAATTGGTCTAATATTAAGATTCACGGAGACCAGATTAGGTTAAGTGGTCGTTTTAGATTGGCTAGTTATTTCTCACGTGACTAATTTCGGCCAATCACATTCTTCGTAACAAATTTCGACTTTGTCAAAACCATTGGTCTCCGCGAAACTTAATGGATCACCTGAAGATCCGTCACCCCAGCCTTTTTTGTTAGCTTTATAAGGCTAACTAACGAAAATATCACGACCTAACCTAACCAATCGTCAAGGGCGTACAGTTGACCTAGCAGTGATCCAACTTAATATTTACCAGGAATTGTATGTGAAGTTTTTCAAAGTACCTGAATAAACCGTATATGCCTATAAGCTTATAAGTATGGTAAATTTCCTAAGTGTTAAAGCCAACTTCATTGATGTTAATTCTACTGTACATATTTTACAGTTGAAAGGTACTGTTGTGGGTATAAATTCAACAGAAATCTACAGGGTGGACAAAAAGTTTGGGCACCCCCTCAAAATAAGATAGTGTACATGAAATAAAGACTTTATTGCATATTGACATTTTTAACATTTAATTTAATTTTTAATATAACAAAAATTACTGATATGCGAAAAATTAAATATGTAAATACGAGATATGTAAAAATTTAATAAATATTTTGAGGGGGTGCCCAGACTTTTTCGCCCACCCTGTATATGTAAAATTATGTTCACTTACCTTATGGTTAAACATTAATGCCTTTCCTGGGATTGTTCAAGGTGTCCCTTCCTTGTTTAGTTCTTACGTTCACTTTCGTATACAATTTTTTCCAATTTTTAAGGTTGTCCCTGTTTTACCAAACTGAAAGTTTTATCTATATCAGGGGTGGGCAACCTTTTTAAGTGAGCGTGCCAAGATCGTCAAATCTTTGATGCAAAAGTTAATCTTTACCATTTTTTAGCAGAAAACATTAAGTTAAAATATAAAACTCAGCGAAGAATTTGGATATTTATTTATTTTAATTTTTTTTAAGGTGAGCCCGGGGAATCGCGTGCCGGAAAAAAGTCGTTGGCGTGCCACGTTTGGCACGCGTGCCAAGGGTTGCCCACGCCCAGAGCTGGGCAATAAATACATTGAATGTATTTAAATACTAAATACTAAATACATGGGAGAAATGTATTTAAATACTAAATACTAAATACATTTTACGAATGTATTTAGATACTAAATACAAAATACATCAATTGTATTTAAATACATTTGTAAATACATTTTAAATACATACAAATTTTAACATATGCATTCACTAATTCACTAAGCCATGACACGCACACGATAAAGAAATCAACCGCTTTCGACTAAGAGTGGCACACAACTGATTGAACTGACACGTTGAAACATGAACCATGCTGTACTACACTGTCGACGCGTCGTACTGTGCTAGTACAGAACGTGTATTAAACCAGTAAAAGTATTTACATTTTTATATTTTGAGTATTTAAATACATTGTATTTAAATACTCATTAAAGTATTTAAATACTATATTTAAATACATGAAAAACAATGTATTTATAAATACAGTTCTAAATACACAAATGTATTTAAATACGTATTTAAATACAAATGTATTTAAATACTGCCCAGCTCTGCCCACGCCTGATCTATATATACAGTGAAAACGGAATTTACATTCGTGCGAATGAACGTTCTTTATTCTTCAGGTTCCGTTGTTGGGTTGAGAGAACTTGTCATTTTCATTACATAAAACAGTAAAATTCTCTCTTTACAATACCGGAAATGTTTGGGTTTTTGGGTCACTCGCGATAGGAAATTTTTATAGAATTGTTATTACAAATTATTTCTTTGAGATTTGCGAGTATTTATTAACACGATTCACGTCATCTAATCTCGTGAATGGTAAGGAGAATGATGTAGATATAAAGAATGTTCATAAATTCTCTTTACAAATGCCATTGAAATTGAATTGAATTTGTAAAGGTAATTTATGGACACCCTATTAATATATATTATCTATATCATGGAGGGCCTATAAAACCCTGAACTTACATTTATGTTTTTAGATCTTATATTGTTCAAACAGTACACAAGGACCTATAAGTATAGGGCTTAAATATCATTAAATAACGTTTCACAATTACGTAACGCCTTTGCTATACTGTTAATTTAATAACTGGTTCAAACCGTAACTCCACTATAAAAATAAACTTTTAAGTTACAACACATTTTTAATATTGAAAAAATGGAGCGCTCCTAGAGATTATCCAATTTAACAATATCGTATCACAATTCCAAACACGTGTAAGAGAATTCATGTTACCCAATTTACTGTATATATATATTTATTATTTCAGACTAATTTCAGTTGGTTCTCTCAAACTTTTTGTGGATCACCTGAAGATCAGGGCCCCCAGCCTTCTTTAGTTAACTTTATAAGGCTAACTCACGAAAATATTACGCCCTAACCTAACCAATCGTCAAGGGCGTACAGTTGACCTAACGATTGGTTAGATTACGTCGTGAAATTTTCGTTAGTTAGCCTTATAAGGCTAACTAAAGAAGGCTGGGGGCCCTGATCTTCAGGTGATCCCTTTTTTTATATATAAAACTTAAAACACTTTGTAATATTAGATAACTAATTATAATAGAGGCCATTATCAATCTGCTTTAAACTAATTTGTTAGGAGCAATTCTCCGCGCACACGCCCATTGAAACTCAAAACTAAACAGACTTAAACAAGACCAGCGCGCATGCGCAAATACGGATGATTTAGAAAAACTTTATCCAATATTTTAATTGACAATAATGAACGAAACAGATTATTCGTTTAAGGAAAACAAAACGCTGACAATAAATAATAATTAGCAACTTTTACAGTGTTTAAAATGAAATCCTAAGAGCATATAAAAGTTGCCTGGCTCCAAATATGAAGGTACTTCATTCTCTTTTGTACACTGTGGTGGCCTACATACACTGGCTGAATTTTTCTTTCTCTTCGTCCTAACATTAATAATATAGAATCTAAATGGTGAGGAAAACTGAATTATTTTTAAATGCTGAGAAGTAAAGACCCCCCATGAACCCCCAATTTTATCACAAATGGTAGAAATTCAAATTTTCAGAAATGATCGCGGATAAACAATGCTGTTCGTACCCCTGGATGGGTATATAGGTATGAGCAGAGCGACGTTTTGTGTAAAACTGGGAAATCTTTCTTCAAACTTAAAATTGATCTGTTAATACGTGTATATATATATATATATATATATATATATATATATATTAATAATAAACAATGGGCAGGCAATCTGTTTAGGCGTATATAGGCCAACTAAAAAAAAAACCCCAAAAAATAGGCATCACCTGCCGTGACTTTGAGAATAGTTTACATAGCCCAACAACACATTTACATAATTATATAGCGACTGTATGTATGTATACAGTCCTTCGTCGAGGGATAATTAATGAAAACGGACAAGAGCGACTACAATCAATGAATAACTAAATTAATTTTGAATGTTTTTATGTGGAAGCTATTATGGCATACTTTCTCCTTTATACAGGGTGAGCCAAAAAGCGAAGTAGTTTTTAATTTTTAATAATTTCTGAATTACTTTATTTCTTAGGATGACCAAAATAAGTCAATAAATAAATAAATAAATAAATATATATATATATATATATATTATACAACTACTCTCCGTCGATCAGCGAAATTAAGCGACATTAGGTCTAGTCGGTACTTGGATGGGTGGTCGTCCCCTACGATCAGATGATGTAGCGACCAGTGATTCAGATTCCACGTAAAGTTGTAGGTCCCCTCCTTCATATGACCTTTACTTTTACGAAAGAGATTAAACAACCCCCACATCACACACTTCAACATTTCCTACCTTTTAAAAGAACGTTATTTTTTTAGGAACATGTTTAGACAAGTTTTGCTGTATCATATATATATATATAATATATATATATATGGAAAAATTTAGGAGCTATTGAAGAATAGGGACCCCCGCCTTCTTTAGTTAGCTTTATAAGGCTAAGTAACGAAAATATCATGACCTAACCTAACCAATCGTCAAGGGCGTACAGTTAACCTAACGATTGGTTAGGTTAGGTCGTGATATTTTCGTTAGTTAGCCTTATAAGCCTAACTAAAGAAGGCTGGGGTCCCTATTCTCCAATAGCTCCAAAATTTAATATACTCGATATATCACCTATGTATAATGGGTAACCTATCCAGGTGCCGATTTATACAGGGGGGAAATTAATCACTTGGGTAGTGATGGTAGAATTCTGTACAAATGTGTGATTGACGCAGCTTTTGAGGTATTACACACACACACACACACACACACATATATATATATATATATATATATAGGGTGAGTCAAAAGTATAATCAATAAAGAACAAAAGTTCTAACCAACCAATTAACGCTATACCGCAAAAAACATCTTTTGAAACCAATCAAACCCCTCCTCACCAAAGTGAAAGTTAAGAAAAATGCCTATCAAAGTTATTGAATTAAACCCAAGTTGTCTTCAACATCCAAAGACATTCGATTCCTTAATCAAATCGAAAGGCTTTTCTCAGCGGGTAAAAGTCGAAACAAAGTTATGGAGAAAGTTATCAAGCAAAATGACGAGAAATGAGCAGAGTAAATAGTGAAAGAGGCTTAGAGAGAACTTCTGTTCTTATTTATAGGGTGAAGATGGCACGTGGTTCGAAGGAGGGTTTTTTTTAGTGTTTTTTTTGTTTTAATGTTTTTACAGAGTGACTTGCACGTTTTGCCAGATTGATTTTGTAATATGAATCTTTATATAGGATAGGCTGTATCGGTTTTTCTTTTTTTATATGGATCCCTTCTTCGTTTTTTTTTTCTTCTTCTTCTCTCTCTCTCTCTCTCTCTCTCTCTCTCTCTCTCTCTCTCTCTCTCAATTATCCTTTAGTTATACAGTATATCGTTACTTTTTATTTGGATATGTAGTTTTTAAATATATGAAAAATACGCACCAATTAACTGAAATCTTTGTGCGCGTGTGTATATATATATATATACACACACACACACACACAGGCCCTCTCAGAGGTCCAGAGAGGCCCGGGCCACTTTCAGCTTTTGAGGCCCATAGCTAAACCCAATTATTACTTTCACTGCAAAACATTATATTCAAACCTGAAAGTTTCTAAATTTGAGCCCCCCCCTTAAGCTTGAGGCCCAGGTCAAATGGCCCTCCTAGCTCCCCCTCTGATAGGCCGTGTATATATATATATATATATATATATATTATGGTATCAAACTCTAACCGCTAATATAAAAGGGTATACCTGGTTGGCCTAATGGATTCTGGCAGGTGGAGCTTGGGTATGAGCTTCAGTTCGATTCCACTCGTGTGTGTATATATATATATATATACAAACTCAGAATGGTTCCCTGAGAACATTATATGTTAAACACAGACCGTGCATGGAACAAGGAACTCTTCTGGGAAAATTAAATCCACTATAGTCCGAATAAGTAATGGTAAATGACAAATACCATAGTTTTTTTCCCTTTTCCATGATTTTAGCCCGACGTGGGCAACGGGTCTCTCGCAAAGAGATCCCATAAATATAGCTTCCCTCACCAGCTATCTGCAAGGCAGACAGGATCCAGCTTTGGGACGTGGATCTAGGGTTTAAAGCAAGCCTAGATCCCTACACTCAGAACCTCTATATAAGTAAAAGACTCGTTGCATTCACGTCGTGTTGAATAAATCAAAGAAAAAGGGGGTAACTATTGTATTTTTAGCCAAAAAAACCAAAACTTAAACCTCAACCGGGACATTGAGCGTCCACTTTTCAAGGCACGAAACACGTCCGTTTAGTATACACAAACTCAGAATGGTTCCCTGAGAACATTATATGTTAAACACAGACCGTGCATGGAACAAGGAACTCTTCTGGGAAAATTAAATCCACTATAGTCCGAATAAGTAATGGTAAATGACAAATACCATGTTTCGTGCCTTGAAAAGTGGACGCTCAATGTCCCGGTTGAGGTTTAAGTTTTGGTTTTTTTTGCTAAAAATACAATAGTTACCCCTTTTTCTTTGATTTATTCAACACGACGTGAATGCAACGAGTCTTTTACTTATATAGAGGTTCTGAGTGTAGGGATCTAGGCTTGCTTTAAACCCTAGATCCACGTCCCAAAGCTGGATCCTGTCTGCCTTGCAGATAGCTGGTGAGGGAAGCTATATTTATGGGATCTCTTTGCGAGAGACCCGTTGCCCACGTCGGGCTAAAATCATGGAAAAGGGAAAAAAACTATGGTATTTGTCATTTACCATTACTTATTCGGACTATAGTGGATTTAATTTTCCAGAAGAGTTCCTTGTTCCATGCACGGTCTGTGTTTAACATATAATGTTCTCAGGGAACCATTCTGAGTTTGTGTATACTAAACGGACGTGTTTCGTGCCTTGAAAAGTGGACGCTCAATGTCCCGGTTGAGGTTTAAGTTTTGGTTTTTTTGGCTAAAAATACAATAGTTACCCCTTTTTCTTTGATTTATTCAACACGACGTGAATGCAACGAGTCTTTTACTTATATAGAGGTTCTGAGTGTAGGGATCTAGGCTTGCTTTAAACCCTAGATCCACGTCCCAAAGCTGGATCCTGTCTGCCTTGCAGATAGCTGGTGAGGGAAGCTATATTTATGGGATCTCTTTGCGAGAGACCCGTTGCCCACGTCGGGCTAAAATCATGGAAAAGGGAAAAAAACTATGGTATTTGTCATTTACCATTACTTATTCGGACTATAGTGGATTTAATTTTCCCAGAAGAGTTCCTTGTTCCATGCACGGTCTGTGTTTAACATATATATATATATATATGCGCATGTTAAATTCAGTGGGGAGCCCAGACGTTTATTTTTCTTCAGAGGCCCCATTTATGCTTTTAACCCTAAAAGGACGACGCTACATATTGGTAACCTTTCAAATACACGCATTCATAACTTAACTACAAACAATTCTGGCGTTAAAGGGTTAATAGTTTTGCTAACTGCGTGTAAGGATCCGCCCCCTCCCCCAAAAAGCAGAACCCTAGGGAGTGCAACCTCATCAATCTTTGCGTAAGACTGATTTTTATTATTAAAATATTCGGATCAATGAAAGAAAGCCACTCCCAAACGGGTCGGGGGTGGCTTTCTTTTATTAACACAATTCGGGGGTGGCTTTCTTTCATTGATCTGTAAATTATTTAGGTAGGTAGGTTATTTAGGTTAGGTTAAGTTGTGATATTTTAGTTAGTTTAAATGAAAATATCATGACCTGACCTAACCTAACCAATCATCAAGGGCATACAGTAATAAATAGTAAACAATTCCTCCTGAAGGTGTTTTTACTTACAGTCTTTACTTCAGTGATTTTGGGGGGTGGCATTGTTTACTTGATCATTTTTTAGGGTGGCATTGTTTACTAGAAACTTTTGGGGGTGGCTTTCTTTCATTGATCCAAATATTCTAAAACTGAGTTCCTCAAAGTATTATATCCGTAAACAGTAATTAAAATTAATCTAATATAGGAATTAAATTAATTAAATTAGTAATTACATTAATTAATTAATCTAATATAGGAAAAATATATTCTTTTCCTGGTAACTTCCCAATGTCAGTTATTCCCATTTTCGTCTTCGTCCAAGAATGAGAAACCCGAAAATGGGAATCTCAATGGAGAGTAGTCCTGAAATTCGTCTATTCTCATAGCTAATGTAAGAATTCCCACTTTAGACTCAAGTTAGAGTATTTTCCTTGAAAATATCCCTCGGACCCACAGTTACGTCACAATCCTTTTTAATCCTTTCCCAAATCAGGAACCAGTTTCTAAATTTGGAATTCCAACTTTTGGATCGGGAATAGGAATGAGACTGACGTTTTGTAGGAATTATCTATCGATCTATTTTTGTATACAAAAATCTTTAACAATTTTATTACGTCATAGCGGCGAACATTACAATGGACCTAAATTTGGTTTTTACGCTCTAAGTATGAAAAGGGTTTTTATTTACTTATTTTGATCGTTAATAGGAGAGGTTGTTCATGGTTTGCTGCAAAAACATGGGATTTACGTAGATTTTCATTTTGCATCTATGGTTCTGTTCAGGGATCATGGTTTTAATTCGATTTTTACGTGTACATTTATAGCTGAAATGTAGCCTTAATTGATCTTACGTTTGGGTATATTTAGGTATATTTATATTTGTATCTATCTAATTTATCTATCTATCTATCTACTGTAATTTATTTTCATAAAAATCTGTAATTATAATTAAATTCCAAATTCAGTCATGGAGTTTAACGAAAGAAACCAAGCTACAGTAATATACTGAAGTACAAGGTAGTCATAAAGTCACGCAAGTGAATATGGTAATGACTACCATATTCACTTGCGTGACTTTATGGACACCCTGTACATGAAGCAAGAATTAGAGCTTGATTGTATACAAATATTCTTTGAGAATACACCGGAATACAAAGTCCTTTTATCGTAACGTCATACCTCGAGCACGGACTGATCGTCCCGTCATTACTACTGTGATGCTATGCAAGAGTGTATTTCTTGGACGTTGTAAGTTCCTTCTACATGCTGTGGTTGGTTATATCCTTGTATATGTTACAGGGAATCTGTGTAACTAGGGATTTTATGAAATCCCTAAAATGTTCAGGGATTTCATGTAAGGTTAAGTAAGACCAACGAAAATATCACAACTTGACCTAGTAACCAATCGTCAAGGGCGTACAGTTGATGTAATCGGGCATTCAATAATTTTCTCGTAGGTTTAACGAAAATATCACGACTTAACCTTACACGAAATCCCTGAACATTTTAGGAATTTCATGAAATCCCTAGTTACACAGATTCCCCGTAACATATATAAAAATGATACGTGCCACGTTTAAACTTCTTTGCGGGAAAGTTCGTAGAGGTTTTTGTCTAAATCAGGGGTTCTTAACCTCTGGGTCGCGACCCAAACTTGGGTCATTAAATTGTCATTTATCATTTATTTATGTTATCCCTAATCATTTTATTTTATTATCTATTACGAGTGATGTGAACTGTTTGAAGGCATTGGTCGCCGAGCTAACCTCGAGACCAGAATTTGGATCGCAGCCTAAAAGGGTTAAGAACCCCTGGCACTCTAAATACTTAATTGGCTTTTTGTAACTTCAACTTTCGGAGTAATGAAAGGTTTCGGCTCTTTTCCGTTCTACCCCAGCAACAAAAAATGAAATTATATATTATTTTTTACTGTAATTTTACTTGCTGAATTCAATAATATATATCTTATTTTGGAGAAATTAATAACAAAAGAGTTATAGTCCGTTTATTTTATTTAAAAGTAGAGATTGCATTTAAGATTTCAATAAAAATGTCCTTTCCTTTTTGTCTTCTTCTCCACAGAAAGTCACATAAATAAGAATCTATCATATTTCTAGATGTTCCCCAATGTCTCGTTCCTTTGTTTAGCTAAATCAACCGTACGCCCTTGACGATTGGTTAGGTTAGGTCGTGATATTTTCGTTAGTTAGCCTTATAAGGTTAACTAAAGAAGGCTGGGGTAGAACGTTATTTCCTTAACTATGTTTATGAAATTCCATTTATCATCCATAACAATATCTACAAAAGAGTGAAAAAAATTAATAATTATAACCATAACTAATTAAAGCACGAATACTTTCTCCAAATTAAAATATATATTATTGAATTTAGCAAGTAAAACTACACTAGAAATTGTTGCTGGGGTAGAACGGAAAAGATCCAAGGTTCCTAATAATGACCATCTAGGTTCTCCTTTTGCTATATACGGTCAAAAAGAGAGCCGGGAAGTTCCTGGTTAGTGTCTATGCGGTCCCCAATTTGAAACCTAATTCTGTGAGCAATCTTTCTTTAACCCAGGGGTTCTTAACCTTTTTAGGCTGCGATCCAAATTCTGGTCTCGGGGCTAGCTCGGCGACCAATGCCTTCAAACAGTTCACATCACTCGTAATAGATAATAAAATAAAATAAAATGATTAGGGATAACATGAATAAATGATAAATGACAATTTAATGACCCAAGTTTGGGTCGCGACCCAGAGGTTAAGAACCCCTGCTTTAACCTATTTGGACATGCAGCAAGAAACCAAATTCTTAACATTCTGACATCATAGGGAGCATTACGGCTTATATACAGTGTATAGGATTAAAACTTACGACGTTTTATTTGGATATATTTTTAGGGTTTTTAAACTAATGTTTAAGAATGTATTTTATATTATTTTGATTATGTACAGGGTGTCCCATAAGTTTCAATCGGTTACAATTAAAGCGAAAATACCTAAAAATCAAAGTAAAAAGTTTATAATAAGTTATATATTTAGTGTTTACTCAAAGTGTAAAAATATAATCATCTCGACAAATATTCTTTCCTTAGTAATCAATTTTAGCTTTAATTATAACCGACTGGGACTTATGGGCTACCCTGTACACTGAAATCATCTAAAAGTACAGCCATGGACGAAAGTTTAAAATCGCCCTGGAATTATTTTAATTAGCAAAGTAAAGTCGAATGAAACCTGCTGCTTTTGAATAAGGATGATGTTACATTGATGTAATTAAATCTATACCATTTTGTAGTTTTAATATTATATTTATATTATATTATATTATATACTTATATTATATTTACTGTCAAAAGTGAAAAATATGACTTCTTAAATTTTATGTAACATTCATGAAAAATTACACCCAAAGCTTTCTAAGGCACGTTAACGAATGACAAATATTACGACATTATCAGTACTCAGAATATATCTGTAGTATTCGTAGTTAACTTCTGCTCATATCAATCTTATCTATTTTATTCCAAATATTTTTAGTGATTACAAATTTTTGGCCAAAATTTTGTTTTTTATTGGTACACTGAAACATTCATCTCTTTGCCCGTAGATTTATTTCGATTATTCGCCTAATCATTTGATATCACGTCTTCGCTACTTTGCAGAACATTAAACCTTTTTAGGTTATCCCTGTTTAGGCAACACTTATACATTTATCTGTATTATAATGTAAATTTAAAATTTAAAGGGATATAAATAACGTACGAGAGGTTTTTCTATAAAATATTTATTATGTAAAAATATAAAAATGTTTAATATATATTCTAGGTTTTATTTTTGGTCAAATAAATAACCACATAAATTTAAAAAAAAACCCAGATATATGTGGCACTAAGCTGACTAGAAATTAAAAAAAAAAAAAATTTGAATTAAAATTATAAAAAATGTAAAAAAGTTTATTTATAATTTGTTATAATACAATGCTTTTAAAATTTAACAAATTTTTCCGTTAGTGTATATATTTACATATAACTAAAAATTTTTAAAAATTATTTTTATTATTGTTTCAGATTTTTAAATTATATATTAATATAATATTAATACAAACATGTAAAAATATAAATTCGAAGTTCTCTCTCTATTCTATACACCTACTTATATCAATTATTTAGTTAGTTAGTTTCTCCTGATATAACAGTGCCAGGACAAGCATTTTCTGAATGTTTGTTCAGAGTGACATCCTGGAGAAGGTTTTTTTGCAGGATTGGCACGCGTATTTCTTGACTCTTTCGTGGGTTTGTTGGTGCGCCCTCAGGTTGCTCCTATCGGCGAAGGAACGGTGGCACTGTAGGCATTGGAAGGGTTTCTCTCCGGTGTGGGTGCGAATGTGACCCTGAAGAAGCCATGGTCTGGAGAAGGCCTTCCCGCAGACTTGGCACTTGCAGGGCAGTGTGTGGGTGCGGATGTGCATCTTGAGGGCACCGATGCTCGTGTATGCTTTGGCGCAGTGCTTGCAAGCAAACGCTCGTGGACCTAACGAGGAGCAGTGCAACTCGTTGTGCTTGCGGAGGCCAGACTGCGTCGAGTAGGACTTCCCGCAGGACTCGCAAGAGTGTCTGTGAAAAGCTCTTGATGAGGACTCTCTCTGAACATCGATTTCGTCTTCACTCACGACGAACTCACTGCCCATTCCTGAATCCTCAGAAGACGTCGATCTCGGGGATGACAAATGAGACTCTGCTGGGGGTGAAGTAGGGCCTGACGCAGGGGTGGAAAGAGCCTGGGGAATGGGATTCCAGGACCTCCCTGAAGGAAGTATGGGCCAAGCGCCGTCCCATGGGGACATCTTCGGCTGTTTGTGGTGGTACGCGGTGGATTGTTGAAACAACTGCAGGTAAAAATCAGCCAAGGGAGGAATTCGTGGCTCGAGCTTCGCTTTAGATGAACTCTGGAGGGTCTTCTGGACGTTTTCAAGACTCGCGGGAGGCGTAGAATAGGTGGGAAGAGCAGCTGAGGGAGTTGTTGAAGGAGTGGGTTGTGGAGAAGGGAAGAGGGTGGTGGTTCCTGGAACGGGGTGAGACAAACGCTCTGAAGTTGTTTGCGTTTGAATTTTATCACATTCCTTGCGACGTTTCACTGTGAGGTCCTGAGGTTGATTGTTATCTAGAAAGATAAATAATAAATGAGTGTCATTACTAAATAAATGGATTTAATTAAGTATCTGAATAGACTTAACTAACCCTTTAATCAAATTAACTTAAATATAGCTTAATTAAGATCATTCAATTGACTTGGATAACTTCGATAGGCCCGAGTGGCTTCATGGTTTCCACGCGTGTTGTAATGTACTGCAGTTAACATTTACCCAGTTAAACAGCTAAAACGCCTAACTAAATACATTTAAATACTAAGTGAATTAAGTAATTAACCAATTAAATAATCTTTAATATTATTTAACCAATTTAACCAATAATAGCCTCAAGTAACCAATTTAATGACGATATTTTGATAAATTATTAAATAGCCTTCAATTTCTTCATTAAAAATGTCTATAAATTATAACTCATTAAATAGCCTTTAAATTTAATGAACAATAATTAGTTGATAATTAGAAATAGCACAACTCCTCATATAAAATTAAAAATATCACAACTGCTCATATAAAATTAAAAATAGCACAACTGCTCATATAAAATTAAAAATAGCACAAATGCTCATGTAAATCTTTATTTAGCAAAAAGGTGCTATTAATTTTAGTAGTTATTCAGAATGGTGCTTCTGTTATTATATATATATTATATATATATATTACTTTAAGTTAAAATTAAGGTATAACGTAACTATTACAATTAAAAACTAATATTGAATTAAAGTAAATCCTAGATTTATACACGGAAATATTTTTATGTAATTAAAATTCACAACTTGTTTAAAGAAGAAAACGCAAAAATCACAACCAACAACGTACCATCACTACCAATTTCTTCCTTTATAAAATGCAATGGTCTCTTTTTAAGAGGACAGTGAGAGTAGTTTTTAAGGTTTTCGAGGTACGACATTATCACCAGACTAAGGCACTAATGTCAGACGAAGAATACACCAACGAACGTTGAGGCAAAGCTTTAACTACCGAATAACAGGTAAGCATCCAGGTTATATAGCATCCCTGAGAGTGGGAAGATGTTCGGTATCATATTTTCCATCCGGCTCGAGATCACTTCCACAACAAGTCGATAGCCAATCAGAACGTCGAATTTAACGGAAGTGGATAAAGAAGGCGGAGTTATAGAAGATTGAGCCAATCAGCGTCTCAGCAGGTGAGATGGCCTGTGACAGTATATTAGCAAACAAGTGTTAATATTTTTTTAGTATTAACTTGATACTAAATAAGTTTGGGAGTTATAAGCTTACAATTTTACGTACTTAAAATACAAATTCAATTATTCATAACTAATTTTAAAATTTTAAAATATTTAAATATCATAAATAAAAAATTAAAACTACCTTTTTAGCTATTGACTCATTCAACATCTGGACTTCCAATCTGCTGGTGGTCGTGAAAGGTGTTGGGGATTCGTTTAGGGCCGCACGTGCTTACCTCAGGTAAGAATAGGTACCCAACCTTACGCCCACGTACATTCAAACGAAAATCAACTTTATAACCTGACGTAACAACGATCAATTTACCTCGTTCCAACGATACTTAAAGCAGATGCCTTATAATTTTTACAGTGCCCTTAAACTAAGTGAAGATTGACAAGTATTCCATTAAGAGTCCGTTTATGATAACTCTTAATTGAATAAGATTTTCTCACATTACTTGTTATGATTACTAAAACCACATTTATGCAAACACTTCATGAACCTATGCACGAAAGTCTCGTTTGAAGTTGGACACCTTATACACATCTTATAATATACCATATAAGAGCTGCTTGTGTACCTTCAATGAGTGCATGAACCCAGTAAAACGATGAAACATTTTTCTTTTACCTGAATACCGATATATACCGATATATATATATATATATATATATATATATTATATATATATATATATATATATATATATATATATATATATATATATGAAAAATTATTTCACGAAAGTGACACGTGAAAAGTATTTATGATGAATAAAACCACGAAGGAAAAAGAAACACAAAGGGGTGCTCAAGCGCTTTCGTCTAATGACATCCTTCGTCATTAGACGAAAGCGCTTGAGCACCCCTTTGTGTTTCTTTTTCCTTCGTGGTTTTATTCATCATATATATATATATATATATATCGAAAACAAACAATATAAAGGAGAACATTTTAATTGAAAATTTTTTAAATGTGAAATTACACTTTTTTGAGCGAACCTCTTAAACAAAGTTACCAAGATATCAAATTAGATCAAATTTTCTGTATACCCGAGTGGGCATTATTATTATTAATTATTATCGTTCATTTTAATCCAACTTAAACAAAGATGGCTTAACCTAACCAGATATATAATCTAACCTATACCCTAACCGATATATAACCTAACCTACACCTTAACCGGGTATATAACATAACCTACACCTTAACCGGGTATATAACATAACCTACACCTTAACCGGGTATATAACCTAACCTACACCTTAACCGGGTATATAACCTAACATATACCCAAACCGGGTATATAACCTAACCTACACCTTAACCGGGTATATAACCTAACCTAAATCCTAACCGGGTATATAACCTAACTTCCATCAATCAATGGCCATTTACTACATAAACATTGTTGGACATTTACGGACGTTTAGCAAACGTACCTTTCTTTATATAAGTTACGTTAATATATGCTCTTCTCAGCCATACTGGTTCATAGTTATATCCCTACACAGTTCATGAGGGTATTTATCTTGCCCTTTGTCAAAAATAAGTACGGGACAGTCTATCCAGCGATAATTACAGGCCGATTGCTGTAGCCTCCTGTTTCTCGAAATTACTAGAGAACTTTTGTTACACCGATTAAATGATTACTTATGGACATCTCCTAATCAGTTTGGTTTTAACAGGTCCCACTCAACTGATCTGTGTATCTATGTATTGAAGGAAATTATATTTAAATACACTGACAGTAACTCAACTATTTTATAGCTGTTTCCTAGATATGAGTAAGGCATATGAGAGGGTGAACCACAATATTTTATTTAAAAAAATAGAAGACAGGAAGGTTCCCATGTACATATTAAATTATTGAAATTTTGGTATTCCTACCAATCTTTTACTGTTAAGTGGGGCAACATACTATCCGAATGTTTTGGTTCCTCTTGCGGGGTGAGACAAGGCTCCTTGCTCTCTCCTCTGCTGTTTAGTGTGTACATTGATGGGTTGATTGCTTCACTTAACGAGGCAACAGTTGGATGTTGTATACTGTAGATAACACGAGGATAAATAACTTAGGCTTTGCCGATAATATGGTGTTAAGTCCTTTTGTTAAAGGTCTTGATTGTCTGCTGAAAGTCCGCGAATTATATTCGCAGAAATGTGATATTGTTTTTAATGTTACAAAAACTAAGGTTTGGCAATTCCATCCTAAAAGCTCTAATCAGCCAAATGATATTAGTTTTAAAATGAGGTGTGAAGCAAAAGAGGAAGTACCGTGTGACCACAAAAATTGTCCCTGTTTTTAATCGCTTATTATTCAGTCATTATTGCAGCTT
>JAJOZX010008609.1:115000-117500 GCA_023014485.1 Bathynomus jamesi | reverse complement strand
CTCCGTTATTCGCTTTGCTGTGTTTACTGTTATCTTATTTTGTGTTTGAAATTTCGCATCATCAGTCATTACAACCCCTAAATCTTTTGCTCAAGAATTTCTCTGAATTTCTTGTCCATTTGGGATATAATATTCCATGGATTCCTCTACCTCCTCTTTTTCCGTACTGTAACAGCTGAAATTTCTCAGTGTTAAACTTCATATTGTTGTCTTCCGTCCATTTGTAGAATCTGTTCATGTCAGTTTGTAGAGATCTTCTGGGTTTCTTATTTTTCTCCTGATCTTTGTGTCATCCGCAAAGGATGTTACTGTGCTGTCTTTGGTAACGTCCTCCTCTATGTCAGTTAGCATGATTATGAAAAGTAGTGGAGCTAATACTGTTCCTTGTGGTACTGAGCTGAGGACCTCTGATTCTGATGAAGATACTCCTTGTACTGTAACGACTTTCCGCCGCTCATATTATATATATATATATATATATATATATATATATATATATATGCAATGTCTATTTATTTATGTCCATCTGGCCAAATATGTTGAGGAACATTCAAAGAAACCCGTTTTTTCGTTTACAAACATGTTTTCCTATCCATGTATTTTCCTATGATGCGTGACTTTATGGACACCCTATCTATCTATCTATCTATCTATCTATCTATCTCTATTTTATATATATATATATATATATATATATATATATGAAGGCTAATCAACCAAATCTCATAAATTAAAAAAATGAACGTAACTTAGACACATTTAATCTTTTTAAAAGAAATTACTCCACGAGATACATACAAGTACGTAATGTTTACGCGAAATACCTTTAATTTTTTAACCATTTAGGATTCTTTTTAAAGGAGGATTCTCATTCGAAGATGCTAACAAGTGTGAAAAGAACATCCATAATTTTAGGGAATTCTTAACACATTCCTCTAATGTCAAAGAGTGTTCGTAATGAGGTAAAATCTGTTGGTGGTCGGCAAAATTGCCTTAATATATATATATATATATATATATATATATATATATATATATATATATATATATATATATATAAAGGCATATATGCTCAATTTGGTCGAACATGTGTACATTTTCGTCGGGACCATTTTCTTTTATAACGAAGCGAGTTGAACGGGTTATGCAGTTCATATTTTCAAATTTGTAATCCTTTTCGCTTTCGTTAAAGTAGGAGCGAGGTTCTGTAGGAAAGTTTGGAGGAAGCGTTTTATGATGTTTACAATTATTATTATTATTTTTTTTTTCGAATTTCATCCGCGTTACGATTTTAATTTAAAAAAAAAAATCGAAGTTAAGTAAGTCGTGTTTTATGATACCTCAGCCTTTACATACCCACTAATTTGTTTATGGTTAGGTTAACCTGAGTTAACATAACCTAACCTCAAAAAAGTAGGTCGTACGGTAAATACGACTTAACTGGTAGAAAGGTGGTTTACTATTGGCGCTACTTGGGATTTAGTATATATATATATATATATATATATATATATATATGTGTGTGTGTGTGTGTGGGTGTGTGTGTTCCTAATCTCCAATTTTATCCTTCATGTTCGTCGGTGGTCAATAAAGTTATATCATGTCTTCCATTTTTTTTTTCAAATTTTTAACCACTGAACTCTTGCGTTAAGGTAGAGAGAGATCCCATTAAAAAGTTTAAAGAATGCGCTCTTTTATCGTACCAATATAATGATTATTTTCTCAAACTTCACTCGCCCGAGGATTTTAATTAAAAAAAATCGAAATCAAATTACAACTACTTCATGATACCTCTGGATTTTACACACCAAGTTTTCTGTTTCATTTTAGGTTAGGTTAGGTTAATCTAACCAAACATAACCAAACTTAAATTGAACCCCCCAAAAAAAACATCTACAAAAAAGTATTAGAAAAAGGAAGTAACTATTTTCCTTATCGAACTAGTGATACAAAAGATAGCATCAAATAGTTGGTAATTTAACTTTCAGCGATATTATATATATATACAGGGTGTCCCATAAGTCCGGTCTCATAGGAAAATTTATTTTAAATTAAATTTACTAAAGTAATACATAGAACTAAAACAAATTTTCAAAGTGATGTCTTGTTTGGGGACCTTTTTTTTTGTTGCAGGTACAATAACACCGAATGGCTAATATGGGAGTGAGTTACACTCCTTAGGAAAAGGCAGATATCAATCGATAACATTTAATCGTCTTTTTTTTGATCAGCGGACACTTTGTCAACGCTCTAAAAAACTAACAACTTAACCTAACCTGACTTATAATAATAATCATTCAGGAGGGCCAGAAACTGGCACAACGCTGAAGCCAACTCATACGGCCCATTGCGCTTACTCCTGGATTATTATTATCGGCACCATCGGGGGTCGAACCCCCCCCCCCTCCCCCCGACTACAGTGTCTTCCCTTCGTTTATAAGGAAAAGGTGTTACCCACTGAGCTACGGATGCTTGCCAACCTATGCTAACGTGTCACCTC
>JAJOZX010008609.1:110000-112500 GCA_023014485.1 Bathynomus jamesi | reverse complement strand
GTGTATATGTATAGACAGCTTTAAGATCTTGTGCGAACAATATGATCTAACTTCAAAATTATGGTATCGTTTGTTATCCATTTTTAAAAATAATCCCGAATTTAACGATTACGAATTTTAGGTCTCGCTAAATATCGTCAGTGAAACGATGTTAACTGTGATGTTAAAGGTGATGTTAATCGTTTTATGACGATCAAATTTTGTATCGTATTCCGTTTTATCGCAAATGTAAACCCATTAATTATTAACCAATACAAATTTGTAGCAAATGTTAATTTTATTTTGCAAATAATGGAATTCTTTTCCGATTTATTATAGTCGATCTCACTGCAGATGGGAAGGAAACCTCCCGAAATGTATTACCAAGAGAGTGACTTCAGAATCTTTTCAACGTCTAGTTATCTATCTATCTATCTATCTATCTATCTATAATATTATTCTATATATATCGGGTGGCCCAAAAAAAATGGCACCAATTTTGAGAAGTGATATCTCAATAACCATTGCAGCTAGGGACTGAAAAAAACAGCCAAATGAAAGATAATTCTTTTCTCTTTAAATACTTATTCTATGGCTTGATGGTTATAAGCCCATATAATGCCCGAAATTGGCTTCCAAAAAAATATACAAAAAAAAGTTGCGCATTTATATTTATTCTTTGATCCTAATTTTAAATGAAATTTTTCTATTTCAGACCCCTCAAGATGGGATTGAGAGAATCTGATAAGAACATTATACAAGCACTACGTGAAGAAAAAGGATATTCATTAAACAGAATCCTTTACGAATTTCCAAATAGAAATTGGAAAAAAAGAACTGGCACATTTTTTACAAAAACTTAAAGAAACCGGCAGCAGTCAACGGCGTCCGGAAGTGGTCGACCAGAAACTATTAGAACGCCAGAAAACATTGAAAAAGTAAATGAAATGGTTTTAAGTCAAGAGGAACAACCGGGAACAAGTAAAAGTGAACCGGGATTTCACGTTCATCAGTACAGCGAATTATTCGCTGTACTGATGAACGTGAAATCCCGGTTTCTTTCGCAACTTCACGTTCACTTTAACTTGTTCCCGGTTGTTCCTCTTTCTTGACTTAAAACCATTTCATTTACTTTTTCAATGTTTTCTGGCGTTCTAATAGTTTCTGGTCGACCACTTCCCGGACGCCGTTGACTGCTGCCGGTTTCTTTAAGTTTTTGTAAAAAATGTGCCACAGTTCTTTTTTTCCAATTTCTATTTGGAAATTCGTAAAGGATTATGTTTAATGAATATCCTTTTTCTTCACGTAGTGCTTGTATAATGTTCTTATCAGATTCTCTCAATCCCATCTTGAGGGGTCTGGAATAGAAAAATTTCATTTAAAATTAGGATCAAGGAATAAATATAAATGCGCAACTTTTTTTTGTATATTTTTTTTGGAAGCCAATTTTGGGCATTATATGGGCTTATAACCATCAAGCCATAGAATAAGTATTTAAAGAGAAAAGAATTATCTTTCATTTGGTTGTTTTTTTCAGTCCCTAGCTGCAATGGTTATTGAGATATCACTTCTCAAAATTGGTGCCATTTTTTTTGGGCCACCCGGTATATATATATAGTAAATGCGGAACCTGAGAATCACATAAGATTTAAGCTGCAAACTTAATTCCAGTAGTAGGAATCGAAAATTCCGAATTTGAGAAAAGATTTCCTGATTTGAGAAAGTGCATGAAGAAAGGAGATAACAGTGAAGCAATTTCACGCTCAAATGGAATTTATTATTATTATTTCCACTCTATATTATTTCCATTCCTATTCACGGTCCATAATTGAGAATGAACAAAGTGAGAAATCCACATTTGAGAATGAGAAGATTTTCTTTATTTGAGAAAGAATGACACGTCCATTCGTATTATCAGTAAAGGCATCAAATGAGAATGGCTAATATTTTCTAGCATAACTTAATTTAATTTAACCTAACCTAACCTAACATTGACCTAAACTAACCTGGACCAAAGTGGATGAGAAAAGGAAAGTCGTGAAATGAGAATAGATCAATTTCAGAATCGCCTTTTTTGAGTCTCATTCTTGAACGAAGAATGAAATGGAATCACATTGAATGAGATGATGCGGTATTTTTTTTACGAAAAAACTAACTTGAAATGAGAAATCCTACAATGGGAATGGAATGGATCGATTTGGAAATTGCTTCCTCTGAGATTCCCACTTTGGAATTTCTCATTCTTGGACGAACACTGAAAGAGAAATGACAACGAGCGAGATGATACCATACAAGAACGAGTTATTCCGAATCTTCACGAATATGTCGAAAGAATGATCATAATTTCACTATAACGTGAATATATGGGTATGGGTATGGGTAAGGGCATCCGGACCATTGAAATTTTTTTGTATTTATGCACTCACACGAAGAGAAGTTTATTTTGGATTTTTACACACACACACACACACACACACACACCACACACACACATATATATATATATATATATATATATATA
>JAJOZX010008609.1:60000-105000 GCA_023014485.1 Bathynomus jamesi | reverse complement strand
ATTTGAAACTGATATTCCTCTAACAGTTCATTGGGACGGAAAGCTTATCCAAGATCTTACTGGTGATGATAGTGTGGATATAGACTTCCAATTATTGTATCAGGCGGAGGAAAATCTAAGCTTCTCTCAGTACCTAAACTTAAATCTGGCACAGGAAAAAATATTGCAGGTGCTGTGGTCGAGGCTTTGGATGACTGGGGCTACGAGATTGTGTGCAGGCAATGTGCTTTGACACAACTGCAAGCAACACTGGCGATAAAAAAGGAGCATGTACTCTTATTGAAAGCATACTTGAACGGCCGCTCCTCGGACTAGCTTGTCGACATCACATTCTCGAAATAGTAATAGCATCTGTCTTTGACAAATGTCACGGCGCTGCCACTGGTGGTCCGAGTATTTGTTATTTAAGCGTCTTAAAAATAAATGGAAGACTTTTGACAAAAAACAAGTTTGAAATTGTTCAAATCGATGTACCGGAAAAGCCCAGTATAATTGAAAATTGCAAGCAACATTTGACTAAATTACAACCTCGAGCAGATTACCGAGAACTCTTAGATTTGACAATCATATACCTTGGAGATGTTCCTTTTGATGGTATTAAATTCCATCAACCCGGAGCGTTGCACCGTGTGCGATGGATGGCGCGAGTGATATATGCAATAAAAATTTGTCTTTTCCACAAACAAATGGAAGTCACTAGACGTGAACTAGAAGGGATGCAACGTTTTGCATTATATGCTGTTCGATGCTACGTAAATGAATGGTTTTTAGCACCCATTGCTTCCTCTGTACCAGCTAATGACCTATCTCTTCTCAAGAAATATCTGTAGCTGCATCTAAAGTGCTCTCTCGCCATTTCTGGTATTTGAATGAAGAGCTCATCGGACTTTCTTTTTTTGATGAAGAAACGTCACTGGAAGTCAAGCGAGAAATGGTGAAGGCGCTGGATGTGAATGGCTCTCAAAATCCTCCTAAACGGATAAATTTGAATGTGAATGATCCTAACCTACAAGACAAAACACTAGCTAGCTTCGTCAGTTCAACAACTCGCAACTTCTTCACAAAATTAGCATTGCCAATGGACTTTTGGACAGAGATCCTGCTGATTCGAACGCTAATGATGACTACAAAGCTGCTAGCAATTATGTAAAAAATATGAATGTTGTAAATGACAACGCCGAGAGAGGTGTTGCTTTAATTAAGAACTTCAGTGGCCATCTTACGAAAAGTGAAGAACAACAATATCTTCTACAAATTGTAGAGCAGCACCGTAAGCGTTTTCCAAACGTAAAAAATCTACAATAAAAGAGGGACTTAGATAAAGGAAATAAATGGAATAGAAACAAAATTAGAGGACTGTGGATTAGGCCTATAGGGGATACCACATTAAAAAAACGCACCGATAACAGCTACCTCAGTGGTAAAAAATATTAATATAAATAATCCGATTGGAGAATAAAATGAAATGTTTGACCTCCGTGCGGCACCTCTAAATATTATCCGATTTGCATTACAATTGGTATTTATAATTCTTTAACCATTCTTTACAATATCCAGGGTACCATATCAAAAATAATAAATTTGAAAATTCACCCTTATAGGTTGGACCAGTCTAATATATATTATATATAATTTAGGGTGTCACTTAAATGCAAAGTTTGAAATTTTCATGCTGACACCCCGCGAATCTATTCCATTGGTAAAAAAACATGGTGACTGAAAAATCTTTTTATTTGAATAACTATAAAAGGTCGCCCCCGCCTTCCAAAGTTTAATGCTTGCGCGGCGTCTCCATAATCGTTCATTAGATATCTATATATCTCTATATATGTGTGTGTGTGTATCTGTGTGTGTCTGAATATCTGAGAAATAAAGTGAACAATACTTAACGATTCACCGTTTCTCATTTCAGCTACGTGATTTCTGGTGATGGAAACCCGGAAGTGTATATACCTATTAGGGGCAGCGGTTGATGAGGTGAAAGGATGCAAGCTTCCTTCCTACAGGCAAGCATTCGGTTACTTCCTTTACCTTCACCATGAAAGAAAATGACAATACGTGACGCGTTGAGGAAGTCACTTCGAGCAGTGATGTCCTTCTGGGAGAAAGCTCACATTCCAACCAGACTCGAGACACACTGCGTCAGCAAACTGGATAAAGTCTTCGAGGAGGGGAAAGGACTCAAAAAACACGCCTCAAGGACGAGCGATTCACACAAGACGAAAGAAAAAGAATTCATTGAACGCCTCGATCGTCTCTTTGACATCGCCCACGCTGATTGTGAGAAATTGGTCAAGTACCCAGAGGATTGGGAGTTCCTTCAGCAGCAGCGCCAGAAAGGACGTCCAGGTTCAATGGCAGGTTTGGACATGACCCATCAGCGCCAAGTCAAAGATTGTACTCGACGTCGGGAGGAAGAGGAGAAACGAAGAAAGCGATCAGCAGCTGAAATGGAGGCAGTATCCAACGAAGCGGTTTTGGAGTCCTCATCCTCCAGCTCAGATGATAGCGAAGAAAAAGGAGCATGTGGTGGTTCGTTAGCGTCTAAACAAAGAGCAACGAAGAACATCATGACATCGGAATTGGCGGCAGCGCTTGATCGCACGCAACTCTTGTCAAGAAAGGCCACATATCTGCTGTTTGAGGCAGCTTCCAGCTTAGGGCATGATGCTAGCGACTACAACATCAATCGTGGATCCATTCATCGTCAGCGTGAAAAATTCCGTACCCTTAAGGCTCGGCAACTGAAGAGCGAGTTCCAAGACAATAGTCCGTTGACTGTTCACTGGGACGGAAAACTCATGCAAGATCTGACGTCACGAGAATATGTTGACCGCTTACCTATTCTTGTATCTGGCTCCGGGACAGAGCAGCTCCTCGGGGTGCCAAAACTTCTGTCAGGAACCGCGCTGGCACAAACAAATGCCATCATAGATTGCCTGAATGAATGGGGAGTGACCGATCATGTCAAATCTATGTGTTTCGACACAACCGCGACAAACACAGGCCACCGTGGAGGAACTTGTGTTCTTCTGGAAGAAAAAGTTGGACGTGACCTGTTACACTGCGCGTGCAGACACCATGTACTGGAGTTGGTGCTACAGGCGGCATTCGCATCGCTAGATTCAGTATCTACCGGTCCAGAAATTCTGCTTTTCAAGCGCTTCCATGATTATTGGACCCGCATTGACCAGCAACAGTTCCAAACTTCGGACACAGATGCGTTCACCAAAGCAGCTATTTTTAAGCATAGAACGGAGCTCATTGAGTTTGCAAAATCACAAGCACTTCAAGTTCGTGATGACTATCAGGAATTCCTCGATCTTTCCGTCATCTTTCTTGGAGGAGTTCCATACAAGGGACTAAACTTCCGCGCCCCTGGTGCTATGCACCTGGCGAGATGGATGGCTAAGGGGCTCTATGCCATCAAGATCTGGCTCTTCCGAAGACAGTTTAAACTGACGAACACTGAGGAACGCGGAATTCGAGATATCTGCCTCTTTTCTGTTCTAGTTTACATGAAAGCGTGGGCAACAGCTCATCTGTACATCGAAGCTCCGCTGAATGATTGGGAATTGATGAGGACGCTCATTCGATACCCGCACAAGAAGATCTCTGATGGTACCACCAAGAAGCTGTCTGCGCACCTGTGGTACCATTCGGAGGAGGCAGTGGGTCTGGCGTTCTTTGATGAGAGGATATCGATGGAAGTGAAGTGCAGCATGGTTGCAGCGTTAGATCAAGAAGCCCCTCACATGCCGCCAAAACGACCTTTGGTTCTTGATACTATGTTCCTCAGTGACAGCAAAGGACTGGAGCAACTGATCACAAAGAACACCCGAGGATTCTTCTCAAACTTCAGTTGCCAGATTGCTTTCTGCTCCACCATCCCAGTTCATGGACGTCAAACTCTGAATACGTGCAAGCTCGGGATGTGGTCTCCAAACTTGCAGTGGTGAACGACAGAGCAGAACGGGCCGTGGCTCTGGTGAAGGAGCTGAACGGAAAGTTGACAGTGAAAGAAGAACAGCTCCAGTTCCTCGTTCAAGTTGTCACTGACCACAGAAAGCAACACCCAGCTCCGAACAAATCAGCATTAGTGAGGACGCGAAAGAACTAATCACTGATCAGCGTATGGGCACCAATTATTCTGCTACTGTATATGTATTTTATTCTCAAAGTTTTGCTTTTGTTGCTTCTCCATTTTGTACCATTATTCGCCAAATTATGTCTTCTATTTTGATTATATAATAAACTGTTTGTATTCTTTGCGTTTTTAAGTGTCTTACTTTCGTTATTTCACCAAATTGCCTTGTTTTTTATTATCTGGTTCGGCCCAAGCTGTGAACACTGAACAGCTTGTTGACGTCAACAAATGGGTCTTGTTTTCAGTGACGAGGGCGACCTTTAAATGATGACCAATCAGGACCAAATTTCTCTTCCGTATGTTTTACACCAAATGGAACAATTTTAGGGGGTGTCATAGGAAAATATCCATCGTTTAATTTTATATATATATATATATATATATATATATGATGAATAAAACCACGAAGGAAAGGAAACACAAAACGGTGCTCAAGCGCTTTCGTCTAATGACATCCTCAGGAACACTGAAATACATAAAAGGTTACGGCCTATATATAGGTTACAGAAAGAGAAAAAAAAAATATAAATAAATAACATACATACACACAAACATATATACATATATATATACATACATATCTACACACATACACACACACACATATATATATATATATATATATATATTATATATATATATATATATATATATATATATATATATATATATATATATATATGCAATAAACAGAGAAGTAAAAATAAAACTTAAAAATTAAGGATTAGAGGATTAACAAAGAGGCATATCGATTTTTAGCACAAGATCAAATGAGTTATAAAAATAATACAAATTTATACTGGAGATACGCCCGGGTTTAACACTTTGCCTTTTTAGAGTCAAGTTTCGATATATATAAAAATAAATTGAAGATTAAAAGTTAATAAAGTAGCTTACAAGTTTACCAAAGATTAAGTGTCCTACCCTTTTTATCTAGATTTGTTTTGAAGGAATTCAAAACAATAGGATCGAGTTGAAAAAGACCTTTGCTTATGTTGAAGTTATTTGAAAGTTGAATAATGGCAGACTCAAGAATATTTCTATTGACAATGTTGCTCGAATGAAATAAAACTGAAGCATTATTCCAATCAATACAGTGGGATAACTCTGACAAATGGACAAAAAGAGCACTGGACAACTGTCCTGTTCTGACGGAATATTGATGCTGTTTTATACGTGTGTGCAAATCCTTTCCCGTCTGACCTATGTAAAAGGAATCACATTGTTTACACCCAATTTTATAGATAATGCCTGAATTATTGGTGGGGCTATTTTTTACTATGATATTTTTCACAATATTGTTATATGAAAATACTACATTAATATCCAAAAGTTTAAGTACATTAGTAATGCCTAAAAAGCCCGGGAAAAATGGAAGTACTAAAATATTTTTTGACAAAGTACGAGTGTTATTATTGACACGATAGAAAGTTCGTTTTGCCTTGTTGAGACAAGATTTCATAAACGCAGATGGGTAACACAGATCACTTCCAATACCGTTGATTTTTTCCAATTCGGCATCGATGTATTCCGGACTGGCGATCCTAAGGGCGCGGAGAAACATTGATGAAAAAATGGCCTTCTTAGTGGGGGTGTCATGTCCCGAGTAAAAGTGTACGTAGGACAAGTTGTTTGTTGTTTTCCGATAGGTTTGTGGGTTTTAATAAGACCGTAAAGGTAGGGCAGAGAAGTGAAGAGGACATGAAAAGCGGAATTAAGTCCTTATGATCTTTGAGAATGCGTTTCAAGCCACTATTAACGATAGATTGATCAGTTTTGATGTTTGTTCATTGTTTACAAAAGTGCCGATTGATGATATGCTTGACTTTCTCTCCCAAGAATTACATAAGTATGACCTGCCACTACCTTCACACATTGTTTTGGAACTTATTAAGCTTTGCATTAAAGACTGTAAATTCACTTTCAATAACGAGTATTATCGACAAGTGTTTGGGATGGCCATGGGCAACCCCTTATCGCCCCTCCTCTCCAATATTTATATGGATTTTTTCGAAATTACTTACATTCCGAGAATCCTGGGGGTTGGCATCTCTTGGTTGCGGTACGTCGACGATATTTTGTGTATCTGGCCCATGAATCGTGACCTGGATAACTTCCTCCTTCAGTTAAATGATCAAGTCCCCTCCATTAAGTTTACTTTACAAGTGGAACAAGACAAGTCAATCCCATTTTTGGATGTGCGTGTACATAGGGAAAGCCCAGGTTTTAAGTTTAGTATCTATCGGAAAACAACAAACAACTTGTCCTACGTACACTTTTACTCGGGACATGACACCCCCACTAAGAAGGCCATTTTTTCATCAATGTTTCTCCGCGCCCTTAGGATCGCCAGTCCGGAATACATCGATGCCGAATTGGAAAAAATCAACGGTATTGGAAGTGATCTGTGTTACCCATCTGCGTTTATGGAATCTTGTCTCAACAAGGCAAAACGAACTTTCTATCGTGTCAATAATAACACTCGTACTTTGTCAAAAAATATTTTAGTACTTCCATTTTTCCCGGGCTTTTTCATTGCTAATGTACTTAAACTTTTGGATATTAATGTAGTATTTTCATATAACAATATTGTGAAAAATATCATAGTAAAAAATAGCCCTACCAATAATTCAGGCATTATCTATAAAATTGGGTGTAAACAATGTGATTCCTTTTAAATAGGTCAGACGGGAAAGGATTTGCACACACGTATAAAACAGCATCAATATTCCGTCAGAACAGGACAGTTGTCCAGTGCTCTTTTTGTCCATTTGTCAGAGTTATCCCACTGTATTGATTGGAATAATGCTTCAGTTTTATTTCATTCGAGCAACATTGTCAATAGAAATATTCTTGAGTCTGCCATTATTCAACTTCAAATAACTTCAACATAAGCAAAGGTCTTTTTCAACTCGATCCTGTTGTTTTGAATTCCTTCAAAACAAATCTAGATAAAAAGGGTAGGACACTTAATCTTTGGTAAACTTGTAAGCTACTTTATTAACTTTTAATCTTCAATTTATTTTATATATATCGAAACTTGACTCTAAAAAGGCAAAGTGTTAAACCCGGGTGTATCTCCAGTATAAATTTGTATTATTTTTATAACTCATTTGATCTTGTGCTAAAATCGATATGCCTCTTTGTTAATCCTCTAATCCTTAATTTTTAAGTTTTATTTTTACTTCTCCGTTTATTGCATATATATATATATATATGTGTGTATGTGTGTAGATATGTATGTATATATATATGTATATATGTTTGTGTGTATGTATGTTATTTATTTATATTTTTTTTTTCTCTTTCTGTAACCTATATATAGGCCGTAACCTTTTATGTATTTCAGTGTTCCTGAGGATGTCATTAGACGAAAGCGCTTGAGCACCGTTTTGTGTTTCCTTTCCTTCGTGGTTTTATTCATCATAAATATTTTTCACGTGTTACTTTCGTGAAATAATTTTCATATATATATATATGTGTGTGTGTGTGTGTGTGTGTGTGTGGCGAAATCCATGGTTTTGGTTCAGTGTTGAGGTACTGCACGCAGGAAAATGAAAGCAGGAGTAGTGACGTTTCGCTCCAATCACTGGAGCTCCAATAAAGCTTGAGAATGCTCCAGTGATTGTTGCGAAACGTTGCTACTCCTGCTTTCATTTTCCTGCGTGAAATATCTCAACATACTCAACACATACATACATATAATATATATATATATGTAAATATTTTATAATTGGGGTTGTTTAACCTCCTTCGCAACATCTAAGGTCATATGACGGAGGGGACCTACAGCTTTACGTGGGATCCGAACCACGGGTTGCTACATAATTTGGGAGCAGAGGACGGGCTCCCATCCAACTACTACTCAGACCCAATGTCGCTTAACTTCGCTGATCTCCGGGAAGCGGTGTTACGACATCAGCACACAACGTAGCCCATATATATATATATATATATATATATATATATATCTTTTTATTTTGGTTCTATATTACACGGAATGTATATTAGTTCCATTACACAATGATCTCCTTTAAATATCATAATAATATAAGGTATAAAAACTTCCTTTCAATAATGACATAAACATCTTCCGAGAAATATGAGACGCGATGCCATTGTTATCTTACATTCTCAGGTGCCGTTCCATATAACCCTCTTTCATTCATTCATCTTCTTCTTCTTTTAGTGGACGGGCGTCCAGCCATGATAGCGACTCCCGATTGGCTGCGTGCGAGAGAATCGAATTCCAGAATTCCAGATCTGGAATGGGACTCAATTCCAACCGGAAGACTTAAAATAAAGTGCCTCCCGTGGAGACAGATAGAGAGACAGAGATGATGTGTTCCGGAATGAGAATTCTTATATAAAGATTGTAAATAATACAAAGCTGTATAAAAAGGCTTTTTTCCTTAATGCCGTTAATGGCTCTTATATGTGCATGGGTATACATATACCCAGGTGCGCCCTATCAGAAGATGTCCAGGGTGTATATATATATGTAGAGACAGAAAAGAGTGAAAGAGCGAAATTAAAGAAGTCTATTTTTCCTTCAAGATCCAATTATATTTGAAGAATTTCAAGAAGGAAAAGACGATAATAAGAATTATTCCAAGCCTCACTCCTTCTACAGGAAAAGTTAGTTTCCAAACGGCATCAAAACACGCGCTCTATTTCAAAGGTCCTTTCTGACCTCTTCAAGAAATCTTTCTTATATAAGGGCCTTGAGACGAACCTGGAATGTCTTTATCCAGTCAAGGAGCCCTTAAGAAAACATTCTTTCTTCGGGTAAACAGCGTAATAATGGACTCGTACAATATGCATTCCTCCTACATTATCTTACACTAGGTCCTGCGTGTTTTGCGCATGCTGGACGCCTGATGCAGAAAATAGAAAATTTATATGTACTTCAGTGAAACGCAGCCATCTTGAATCTTTTATGTTCAGCGCCCTTCTTTGTCAAGAACATTTTCTCTCCTTTCTTAATGCAGATTTTCCTTATAAATTTATTTCCTTTGTCGTATTATAATATATATATATATATATATATATATATATACAGTATATATGTAATGATATAAAATGGCTTATATGCCCTATAGCATCTTATTTCAAGGAGTTATACCACCATAGGTTATGAGGTGAAATAGTTATTATATATATATATAATTGTTAAGTGACTTCATTAATTCAGATTAAACATTTTTTTATATATAATTAAATAGAATATAAATCAAAATCGATGATAAATATAATTAAATTCAAAATATTTATTACCTTTTCCGGTCTAAATAAATAAGTTACCATTATTACCTCTCACATTATATATATTATATATATATAATATATATATATATATATATATATATATATATAATATATATATATATATAAGAGAACCTAAAGTACACCTCTAATTAACATACCTGGGCATCAAATTTAACTTTCTTCATTGTACCTATACATGAAACTCCATATTCCCATCCAAAAATAAAAGGCATATAAACAACCAACCAACTGGGAAATTAAAATTCTTAGGAATGCGATTAACTAAGAAACTAAATATACAATTATCCCTCTTGGAAAGATGTTCTCTCATGGTCTACAAGAGATGTGATATGATGCTGCCATCCAGATAAAAACATCCATACAGAGACGCACGAAATAATAATAAACAAAAGAACATCAAATATATATATATATTATCCAGTCGCGTGACCGGAATTAATTATGTGATTGAAACTAAGCTTTGTGAGAGAGAGAGAGAGAGAGAGAGAGAGAGAGAGAGAGAGAGAGAGAGAGAGAGAGAGATTGTTTTCAGATTTTGTTATGGAAGGAACTCAAAAGGAAATGAATCACTGCTCACTTCCGGTCATGGAGTAAGAAAGAGGAAGGAGATGAATGGAGAAGAGGAAGTGAATAGGATTTAGGCATCACTATTAACACAATAGGCGAAAAATTGAAGGTAATATTAGGGTTTGTATAAACTTTAATATATACTCGTGTGTATATATATATATATATATATATATTTTATGCAGGAAGGAGGAGCTAAGGGCGAACGCCCGCAAAAATACCCTTCCACACACACACACACACACACACACACACACACAGTATATATAATGCAAACCCACCAGGAAAAGGAAAAATGATTTAAAACTTCGGAGATGCATGAATCAATTCAAATATGAAGTTTTCCATAAGTCTACTACTACTACTACTACTAATAATAATAATTATTATGTGCATTTTCATTCTTACCATTACACCTCGTTAAATTCTTCTATTTTCTCTTCTACGTTTCTCGGAACATTGAGCGTTGTCATTCCTGAATTTTTAGATTCTGAGTTATGCAATAACATGAATATTGGTACTAAATTATGTTATCCTATTCCAATTCTAGATAACCGCCGCCTTAGGAAAGCTAGAATAGGTATTATAATAGTGTAACTGTAAATGAATTTGATCATAAAAATATCCGTAGCCTACTTTACCACGTACATTTTAAATATCTTCCGACCTTACTTAAAGCAATTGGCATCAACGTAGTCTTTAAGTATAATAATACGATTAAATCTCGCCTAATAAAGAATAGCCCGGATAATGCGGCTGGCTGTGCGTATTCAATCGGATGTACGCGATTTAACTCAATTTATATGGGTCATACGGGAAAAACTTCAGATATTAAGGTAAAAATAGCATAAATATGCGTGTAGAACAGCAAATAATTCCAATACATTGTTGAACCATATTATACGTATAGATGTAATTATAGTATTAAGTGGGGAATTCTAGTTTTCATTAAAAACAAAGATATAGTTGAAAGGAATATTCTAGAATGCGTATTCATCCATTTTAAAAGTAATTTCCATTAACAGTTCGCAAAACGCATAAAATTGACAAAATCTCGTTAAAATATCTTTTGCCATTTTTATCAGTACTCGTTACCCCTTTTGCTAATCTCTTTCTATTATTTTGTTTTGATGTACAGAGGCATATATTTTTGTCATCTTGCCTTTTCCCTTCATTCCCTGACGAGGTGTATTGTTGAATACACGAAAGATCTTGGAATCATTTTCCTTTTCCTTGTAGGTTTGCATCATTCATCTATTTCACGTGTTTAAGTGTGAAATTCACCCCATATATATATATAATATATATAAATATATAATATATATATATATATATATATATATATATATATATATTATACTAATAAAATATAATTAGTCACAAATGCCCAAGTAGCTCCAACATTTGTGTAAAACTTTTGTCCGTGCTTATTTTAACCCAGTCGCTCCGATAAATCATATTTGTTATAGTTTCCAATTTTTAATCACTTTTGCTTGTGTTAAGGTTTATATGTGTGTGTGTGTGTGTGTGTTTATTATAAAGTTTCGAGATATCACTTTTTATTGTATACAATGGTTATTTTTCAATTTCACCCGCGTTAGGATTTTAATCCAAAAAAATTTAAATCAATTAACTCCAACTTCAAGCTACCTCAGGCCTTTACACATCCAGTGATTTGTTTTTAGGTTAGATTAAGTTAGGCTAGGTTAACCCGAGTTAACTTAACCTAACCTCAAAAACTTATCTCCAAGAAAGTTTTACTTATTTATAAAATAGGAGTTGATGGGCAAAAAAATTGGCTCATTATTGGTGTTACTTGGGATTTACACAAAATATATATATATATATGTTAGTCAAAGTGTGTAACCAGCCATTTCGCGTAATGGCTGAAACTTTTAGTCATTTCGCGAAATGGTTGTTTCACCTGGTCATTTCGCAAAATGACTAAAATCTTCAGTCATTACGCGAAATGGCTGAAATTCCACCTTGGTCATTTCGTACAAGATCATTTGCCCGGTTAGGTCAACTGCATGCCCAGTTACGTCAACTGTATGCCCTTGACAATTGGTTACGTTAAGTCGTGTTATTTTCGTTAAAACTAACGAAACTAACACAACTTAACCTAACCAATTGTGAAGGGCATACAGTTGACCTAACCGGGGAAATGATTTTGCACGAAATGACCAAGGTGGAATTTCAGCCATTTCGCGTAATGGCTGAAGATTTTAGTCATTTCGCGAAATGACCAAGTGAAACAGACATTTCGCGAAATAACTAAAAGTTTCAGCCATTACACGAAATGGCTGGTTACACACTTTGACTAACATATATATAAAATATTTATATATATACATACATACATACATACATACATACATACATACATACATACATATATATATATATATATATATATATATATATATTATATACACACAAAATTCGCATGAATATTATATTCCGTACATACAACCCTTCTCTGAATTTACATTCCAATTACACCGATGTTAAATTGTAATCTAATCTCTCAATTAAGACATTCCCTGGGAGACAAAAGGACAATTTTCTTGTTCTCTTTTGAAGACAGTCATCATCTGGCGCCAAAAGTGTGCACGGAAGTATTTTTGGCATCGAGTTGCAGTGGAGTGGATTAGATTACTTTCTTAGTCTTTCACTAAATCAACGCCAATGGAATTCGTGGGAAGATTATAATTTGTTATATATATATATATATATATATATATATATATATATATATTATATATATATATATATATATATATATTACAGGATGTCCCATAAGTCCCAATCGGTTATAATTAATGTGAAAATTCACCTAGCGCAGCTCACACTGACGTAATGAATTAAGAAATAATATTTTTGGAGATGTTTATATTTTGCACTTTGAATAATCAATAAATATTTCTAAAATTATTATAAACTTTTTACTTTGTTTGATATTTTTTTGTATTTTCGCTTTAATTGTAGCCGATTGGGACTTATGAGGCACCCTGTACAAATTGCTCTAATATGGCAGATACCAGAAAATATTCGTACAAAGATCGCGACTTTACGAGAATAAAGATATACTATTAGAGAAATTGCTAAAAACCTTGACATTTCTGTGAAAAGGGTGTGGAGCCATTATCAAGCGCCATGTTGAAACGGGGTCAACTAAAGACAAACAGCGAAGAGGAAGGTTAAGAAAAACAACAAAATACCCAGACTTGAGGGTTAAATGCTAAAGAGATAGGAGACAATCGAATCGGAGTTTGCAGTAGAACTTTAATTCCTCACATGGCACTAACGTTTTGGCCGTAACAATAATACGTCGATTGCAGGAGGCAGGGTTGCACGGAAGTTTTGCTGCAAAATAAAACGGTATCCGAGACCAGGAAACAAGTCTAATAGGGTAAAATATGCACGAGATCATGCCCACTGGACGTCGATTGATTGGGCGAAGGTTCTGTAGACAGATTAGTAAAAAATTTGAGAATTATATGTGCTTACAACCAACAGTAAAACATAGAGGGGTGGTCTATCAATGCTTGGGGGAGTTATATGTTCATCTGGAGTTGGCTCCTTTGTGAAAAATCAATGGTACCCTAACTAAAGCAAATTCTTCAAAAGCATGCTGTGTCAGATGGAAAGCGTTTGATTGAACAAGTGTTCATCTTCCAAAAAGAAAACGATCCCGTATTTGGCGGGGAAAGAGGACGCTGGAGAACTAAAAATTATAGAATGGCCATCACAAAGCCCAAACATGAATCCAAATGAGGCTGTATGGGACTACCTACGTAGACGCTGAGAACGATAAACTGAAGCCATCTAATATTGAACAACTGTGGAAAGACTTGCAGAATATTTATATGAATATTCCACCATCACTGGTAAAGAAATAGACTGACAGCATTATTAACAGGGTCGAAGCTGTTATAAAGCAAAAGTGGTACACAGTAAATACCGACATATACTGTATATCTTTGTCCGTGTAATAATTCATTAAAATAATATATTTGTACTGTACGTGTTTTATACTCTAGTGCCTTATTCAAAATATACGCCCGGGGATGACTATAAATACTCATATACTCGTACCATTGGTGCTTAAAAAATTTTGAACAGCAGTGTGTGTGTATGTATGTGTGTGTGTGTGTGTGTGTGTGTGTATATGTGTATATGTGTGTGTGTGTGTGTGTGTGTGTGTGTGTATATGTGTATATGTGTGTGTGTGTGTGTGTGTGTGTGTGTATATATATATGTGTGTGTGTGTGTGTATATATATGTGTGTGTGTGTGTGTGTGTGTGTGTGCTACAACTCAGAATAGTTCCTGAGAAACTTTTATGCTACACACACCGTGCGTGGAACAAGGAACTCTTCTGGGAAAATTAAATCCACTGTAGTCCGAAAAAGTAATGGTAAATGACAAATACTATAGTTTTTCTTTTTCATGATGGAAGCCCTACGTGGGCAACGAGTCACTCGCATACTATAGTATTTGTTATTTACCATTACTTATTCGGACTATAGCGGATTTAATCTTTCCAGAAGAGGTCTTTGTTCCATGCATGGTCTGTATGTAATATAGATATATATATATATTTCACACTTAAACGCGTAAAATGAGTGGATGATACAAACTCACAAGGAAAGAGAAAATGATTCCACGGCCTTTCGTGTATTCAACAATATCCTGACGAGGGGGTATTGTTGAATACACGAAAGACCTTGGAATAATTTTTTCCTTTCCTTGCGGGTTTGCATCATATATACACGAGAAATAATAATTATAAAATCTTTGTCATTATCGTTGCTATTTTAAATAATTTTAGGTGTAAATTATCATTATCATCATCATTATCATCATTACTATCCTTTTATTCGTACTTTTATAATAACTCTCGTATACATGCAAATGCCTTTATACACAAACTTTAAACAAGTTTAATCATTGACCTTAAATTGTAAAAACACTTCTGATTTATTCATATGTTTGAAGTTAAATCTCATGGTTTTAAGAGGCGTCCTTTTACCGCTCCCCCCCCCCCCCCAAATACTCTTTTGCTCCCTCACGAAAGGATAAAAATAACCAAAACTAAAACGAATCCTCCATATTTAATTCTAAATCCCAAAACTAATTAGTGAAATCCTTTAATTCTTATAACTAAAGCTTATACATACGACAGACCCTAAAACTAATTTAGCTAAGAAGATCAAAATTCAAATTTTAAGGACCTCTCTTTAGTTCATGAGATTTTTGAGTTGAATGACCTGTAATAAAAGAAAAGAAAAACACTAACATAGTTTCAGGGTATGTTCCACCTTTCAGAATATCCTATAGGGCTGTTAATCTGGGCTCCTGGTCTCGAGTCTGGGGCGCGGACTTTAGATGTTAACTATTTAGATGCTTCTCTGGGTCTTCTTTGGCGATGCAATGGTTCAGATTCCGCGTAAAGTTGTAGCTCCCCTCCGTCAAATGACTAAATTTTACGAAAGAGGTTAAATAGCCCGAAACATTATTATTATTAGGAATATTTGTATTCAGTGTGTTCATTAGCGTGTAAAGGCTCCACTCCCCCCGACCTCTTTAACCCAGTTTTGTATCATTTTATCAATGCTTAATGAGAGAAAATACTAAATGTAAAATGATACAAGATCTTCCCATTTGTAAATGGAGTATAGTAATAAAACTGTATTAAGAAATGTTGTATGATTTTGTAAACAAATATCGAGTATATTGACTGTTCTCCTCTTCTTCTTAATGCTTCTCCCGGCAAAGGGCGTTCAATTCATAGAACGTCTTCGAACGAATATAAAGAGACAAAGACATTCTTTTACAATTCGGCTAAGGAGGGAAACAAAAGAATAACGAAATCGCCGCGTAGTAGAAAGAGAACGGTATAAAAACTATATTGCCTCCGGTATAATCTTTCCTACTAATCACGTAGGTAGCGACAGGTACCTTAGGAAAGGTCAGGTGTGGTCAATTAATCGGGTCAAGTGGTTATACGCGGAGGAACTAAAGAACTCCCTCCCACCCACACACTCCTCTCCCCAAGAAGAGAAAATAGATCATCGGAAGATAAGACAAGTGGTCTGCTGTATGTATATATATATAATATATATATATATATAATATATATATATATATATATATATATACACTGTATATATATATATATATATAATATATATATATATATATATATATATATATATATATATGTGTGTGTGTGTGTGTGTGTGTGTGTGTGTTAAAAAGTTGTAATATTTAGATTTGAATTCATAAATGTTCCAGACATCACAAGATTTGTAGTCGTAATATTTAATTAAGCAATTTAACATAGTTTTTTCATGTTAATTAAAATTATTTACAATGTTTATAGGTTAATATTAAGTACTTCACGTAATTAATCATAGCAGTGAACGTGCTATTATATTTCCATTATTATATTCAATTAATGGAGGTGGAGTGACAAAATTGACCTTCGTCACAATGAACAATTCGGGGGAGAGCAAAACCAAGGTTAGTTCTGATCATGGAATACTATTATATAATCATGGAATCATATTATATAATTACTATATAATTACAGTAAGTCCATATCAATAATATTAAACTGAATATCTCTCTCTCTCTCTCTCTCTCTCTCTCTCTCTCTCTCTCTCTCTCTCTCCTCTCTCTCTCTCTCTCTCTCTCTCTCTCTCTTTTTTTTTTAATGGGGATACTTAGTTTCCAAAATCTGACAAATACCTCAGGTACAAAAAGGTGTTTATTTAACTATTAGGTGTTAACTCCAGTGCGAAAAGACAAATGTAAAAATTATTGAGTTTCCAACACTCAAGAATCACCTTACAAGAGGATACATACAAAAATACTATAGAATTCATGTTTCCTTATATTTAGGTGTAGGTAAATGTGTATACAATCTATTCAAAAAGTCCTTAAACTACATATTTCTTACTAATAAATATGGGTAATAAAATGCAAAGTTTTGAGACCGAACACGGTTGAAAGGAATTTGAATATAATCCACTGAATTGGAGTAATAATATTTAATTTATCACAAATTGGATCTGAAGCTCAGACAGGTAAAATATCAGATAATACAGATAGTCTAAAATTTGATAGTTCATTGCATTTTCAAATAGTTTAAATAACTATTCATTTTAAATAGTTTGAATAGGGTATATGTAACCGTTCTCGAAAAAAATACCCATTATTTCTCTCAAAATAAAAATTTACCAAATAACCCAGTGACCAAAAGAAAATTATCTTAATTTAACCTATATATAAAACAGCCTGCCATAGGTTATTTATATATATAACGTCTGTTTAAGTTAGTTTTGGTTAGGTTAAGTTATATAGGTAGGTTGGTAGGTTAAAAATTGTTTCGGTTATTTCTGATGGCTTTTAATTTCCAAAACCTTTAAAACTTTAACCTTTCCTTTGAATTCGGGTCAAAGGTCAAAAAAATAAAATAGTTCTAAAAATTTTAATCAAGACTTTTTTTTTTTTTACTGCGTTAATTCTCACATTATTTCTGTAATAATTAACCTTCCGATAATATCATCTCGAAAACTCAAAACTAAAGCTGATGTAGGAGAGAGGTGCTTATTCCTACTTTCATCCTATAGAGAATACTATGCATTCAAACAAAAAATGTTTCCTTAGTTCTTTTATTTTCCTATATATATATATATATATATATATATATATATATATATATATATATATATATATATATATATATATATATATATATATTTCAGCTGTTACGGTACGGAAAGAGAGAAGACCTAAAATCCATGAAATATTATACCTCAAATGGACAGGAAATTCAGAGAAATTCTCGAGCAAAAGATTTAAGGGTTGTAATGACTGATGATGCGAAATTTGAAACACAAAATAAGATAGCAGTAAACAGAGCAAAGAGAATAACTGGACAGATACTGAGAACCTTTAAACGAAGGGATAGGAATATAATGATTCCTCTACTGAAAACACTGATCATACCCAAATTGGAACACTGCTCGGTCCGAACATCGCCATATAAAAAAGAAGACATTAGACAGCTAGAAGGGATTTAGAGAAGCTTCACAGCCAAGATCAAGGGGTGCAAAGAACTAAATTACTGGGAAAGGTTACGCGAACTAAACCTATATTTACTGGAAAGGAGAAGAGAGAGATACACCATCATTTACACTTGGAAAATAATGGAGAAACTAGTCCCTAATCTTACTCTGAACCCTTAACTCCTCAAACAACGGTGAAAAGTAGAAAAGGAAGACTGTGTCGTGTTCCCAAATTAAAGGTGAGACAAGGAACATCCTTAACCCTGAAAGAAAATAGTTTTGTTGTGAGAGAACCAAAACTGTTTAATCAGCTGCCCAAAGACTTAAAAAACACGAATGGTGTTGCAGTGGACATCTTCAAAAGAAGATTAGACGCCTGGCTCAGAACAATCCCCGATGAGCCGGGCGTACCTGGCTATGTGAGGTGGAGAGTACAAGAAACCAACTCACTACTTCACCAGGCCAACTCGAGAGGAGGGGTGACAAGCTTGACTTTCATGAAATGAGGAATCATCGCACGGAACCTTTGACTTTGGAAGGTATATATATATATGGGTCCATTAATATATGTGGCGATGTGAATGAAAAAAGTGGACAGCAAAAACCCTTTACGAACAGTTAATCGCGTAGGCCTCTAAAGAAATTAACTTTTCTGTTAGGGTTAAAAAGGTCAGTGCCAATGGCACTATTATACAAGAAGATTAAAAACCCATAGTTTCGTATTAAAACTATTATATATATATATATATATATATATATATATATATATATATATATATATATATATATATATATATAGCAAACGTTGTGTGTGTGTGTGTGTTTATAATAAAGGTAAGTTAGACTCAAAAGCAATCGTTATTAATAAAATACATCAAGTCTGAAATCAATTTTTTGCTGACAATTAAACAAAATGAATATGATCTCCATATAGATTTTAGTCAATTTTTATTGTTATAGGTTATATTGTGCCCGGTTGGATTACACTAGTTGTGTTAGATAAAATTAGGATGTTAAGTTAAGTTAGATAGTTTTATATTTCGTCGCCTTCACTTAAGGAGGTACAACTCTCTCCATCAACAATTTTGAATTAGAGAAACAAATTTCTCGATGTCTCGTGAGCTTTGTCCAGCTGTAAAGTGTTTGCCATTCAAGAGATCGCGGATCATTGTGATATGAATGCATTTATGATAGAAATAGGTGCTTTTTATTGTTTCGAGGAGGAAATACAAATTTGCTGTGCATCATGCTCCTGAAGAATCATGCACCCGGATCTATAAAGCCAAGAGTGCCTGCATTGCAAACTAACGACAAACGTTAAAATGGAAAACTCATTTGAGTATGATAAATAAAGGCACCGTCGCTTTCAGTTTTGATGAGTTACGTACAGACGCTTCGTTAGTACGGTAATTCTCTATATATACTGGAAATGATGCTGCGAGCTGCTCGTACCCTGAATGGGTGTATGGGTAGAGTGGTGGTTTGTAAAACAGAGAATTCTTTACTTTCTGTCTAAGACTTAATTCGTAAACAGTCTGTACCCTATATGATGATTAAAGTATGCCTACGAATCTAGCGGACCTGGTTTGATTCTTGGCGAGGGCAGGCACCGCACAGCTCACCCAGCTGTTCATCCTTCCTATGGCTGGTAGATAAATGGGTTTCCTGGGTAGCCTAGTAGTTAAAACGCTGGATTCCTGATCGGGAGGGGGTGAGATCGAGGTCGGGCGAGGACTTTGTAATTTCTGACTTCCTTGGTGGCTCGTGGTGCGAATTCCACGTTAAAGCTTTAGAGCTAAGGTAGGACAACCTTCATCAGAATGAACAATTTTGGCGAAAGCCAAACTAAAGGGTTTTATATACTAGCTAAGGTTTATATATATAAAATACAGGGTGTTTCAGGTCGACCCTAGAAACATGGAAATTAGTATTTGTATTTGGTATTTGAAGTCTGTCATAGTAATTCCGCCAATTTTCATATTTCTAGGGTCGACCTGAAACACCCTGTGTGTATATATATATATATATATATATATATATATATATATATATATATATATATATGGTCTAATTACGTTTACTTTTAAATTCTCAAAATTTTGAAGGTATAATTACGCCCATACTCATTTTTTCTTAAGACTAAACCCACTTTTATTCTTATACGACTTTGCCCTCTACGCTCTTGCAAACTGGGACCAATAACTTTCTCTTTCTCCCAAGAAACACACATTTATACTCAATTTAAGCTAAGGGAGCAGAGAAAAATGATCATGACTGCAAAAAGACCAGTATTTTTCAAATTTTTTTTCCAGTGACTAGTGTATGATTCAAACACGAGGCCATGGAAGAGTGTTTCCTTAAAGCAATGAGACGTTAGTCCTCACTACCGTTTATATATATATATATATATATATATCCATCCATTAATAAATTGATCACTAAATCGAACAAATAATTATACGTCTCAAAAATACGTACACTAATGATGATATTTAGAGGAAAATCCTTCCAATTTCAGTCATTGCAAATGAGACAGGTGGATTGGTAATAAAGAAATAGAGAGAGCCACTTGATCAAGGAGGTTAGTGCGGATAGATTGATTGATGGATATAGCGGGAATGTGGTCCTAATAATTGCGGAATACCTGTGGTTACACCTTCTATACCTCCTACCAATCCGACTCTCTTACCTGTAGTTTTATACCTGGCGCGGTGGTGGTATGGCTAATACATAAGAAAAAAATCTTGCGTCTGGCAGCGTCTGGCAACCGAGTTCTCCATAATAAACAAATATCCTCTCTCTCTCCTCTCTCTCTCTCTCTCTCCTCTCTCTCTCTCTCTCTCTCTCTCTCTCATAACACTTCAAAAGGCCTGAGAAAAATATTTAGATTTAATTATCAATTTCCAAATTTTTTAAACTTTTCCTTAATCGATCACTGTCATGCAAATATTTAGCCTATAATATATATATATATATATATAATATATATATAAATAAATGATATTGCTAAACTTTATATGTGTAAACTCCCTGAAGAGGAGTCGAAATAAGCTCGAAAGTACTCGGAGTTATGTTTCATTTTTTCCTGCGGGTTACTTCAACATATATACAGTGTATATATATATATATATATATATATACGAGTACTATATTAACCCGAGAAAGCCAGCGTAGCCTATTCCAATAAAAGTACCCTTGTTTTTCTGAACATAAAATGTCTTTTATTTTAGTCAAATTATCTTTATTAGTGTTTAATTCAACCTATAGAGCATCTAATTTTCATTATGGGGCTGCGTAGCCCTAACACTAGTCGCTATGTGTCCGGTACCACACTAACCTTCTGGGGTCCATGATTACGTAGGTCTACATAAATAATAATGATAATGATGATGATAATGATGATAATAATAATATTACAACTAAATATGAATTAAGATTATCTATTTCTCCCTAACTACAGGATTCACATATTGGAGAATGTCTCTCGTCCTTGGCGTATGTCTGTTGGTCATAGATGAGATTCAGCAGGGCTCCCTCAAAAGAAGGTGCGCGTAAATCTACTGCGCCTGCGCATATAAGTAATTTAGCAAGAAATGGACAGGTGTTGACCGCATCTGATTCTTAGAGCAGATTCCTTAAATTAGTAGCGTTTAAGAGCTGGTCCTTCACTTATAGGTTAACCTTTGCGGCTGGGTTTGAACTGCGTATCCTTGGAACTTTTTTTTGGGGGGTATTCTTTATATAGCTTTTACTCCTTTACCTTTATATATATACATACTCTCTCACCTTGTGGGGTCTCGAACTGTGGTTCTATACTTCGGAGGGGTCTGTTTTTACGAGGCAGTTAGAGTAATGAACAATTTAAGACAAGATAGTTTTTAAATTTATATTTATACGGATGGAAGTCATACATCAATGGTGTTTGCTTTTTTCATATATAGGAACTTTAAATTGAAAAAAACAAATATAATATATATATATAATCCTAACGGGGTGTTACAAAAAGGTCTAACACAGGTCGACCTGAACAACATTTTTGAAGTAAAAAACTATATATAGGCCCTATACGAGTATATAGTATACTGTGTGTGTGTATATATATATATATATATATATATATATATATATATATATATATATATATATATATATATATATATATATATATATAGTTAAATATACGCAATAACCTCAAAAATTATATATAATTATTATGGTGAAAACTATAGCTTGTATAATATATAATGTACCCAAAAAATTAAATACTATAATTTATATATTTCGCCAACGACCTTTTGAAGGATTTAATTATAATTATTTATAATTTAAGTAATTATAGAATTTTCATGAAAAAAACTTATTTTATAATTTTTGTAGGAACTATTTTACACAACTACGATATATGTTGAACTATATATATATATATATATATATATATATATATAAAGTTAACACCCATCATCCATGTACCTTATTCGCCGAGGGAAGTGATGGGATAGAGGCTTAAGCCTGGGCTACCTTAGCACTGAGGTTTGAACCCATGACTCAGCGGAGTCGAAGCCGGGCGGGGTCCTGACCGATCGAGCCACGAGACGCTTATATATATATATATATATATATATTATATATAATATATATATATATATATACTATATGATCAAAAGTATTCGGACACCGCATGGTTTTGGGAAAAATGGTTTTATTATGGCATTTAGTAACCAGTAGGTCCACCCTTTGCTTTTATTAACAGCGTCACACGTCGAGGCATACTTTCCACCAGTTTTCGGTAAGTCTGTGCAGGAATGGCTCGCCATTCCTCTTGCAGAGCTGATGCAAGAGATGCAAGTGAAGCCGGGCGTGGTGTGCGGTTTCGTATCCGTCGCTCCAGTTCGTCCCACATGTGCTCGATTGGGTTGAGATCGGGGCTCTGAGCAGGCCAGTCTAACAAATCCACCTTATTTTCACGAAACCAGTCCTGCACACGCCTTGCAGTATGGCAGGGAGCTCGATCCTGTTGAAACAAACAATGGCCATCTCCGTAGTATTGCCACAGTGTAGGGAGGGCCGAATTGTCCAGAACGTCGAGATAAACGTCAGCGTTCATGGTAGTGGGTATAACAACCAACGGGCCGAGCCCTAGCCAGGAAAAACAACCCCATACCATGATGGACCCTCCACCGAACTTCACCGTTGGACGTACACAGTCAGGAAGAAGCCGTTCTCCGGGCTGTCGCCACACCCAAACACGCCCATCAGACTGAAGAGTGAATACCGCGACTCGTCGCTCCAAGAACAGTTTTCCAGTCCTCCACGGTCCAGGAACGACGGGAGACACACCAGGCCAAACGACGCGTGGCATTAACTTTTGTAATCAGTGGCTTGTGTACAGCTGCTCTACCATAATAACCGAGTCTGTGCATCTCTCTGCGGATAGTTACAGTACTAACGGAGGTACCGGATGCTCTTCCTACCTCCTCAGCGATGGAAGCGGCAGAGGACGTGCGGGACTTCTTGACATGTCGTACCAGACTTCTTCTATCACGTTCCGTCAGTTTGCGTGGTCGTCCGGAACGTTTTTTCGCGTTAGTTGTACCGTCGAGCTTCCATCTCATGATACATCCGCTACAGTCGACTTTGGTATATCCTGTTTGGCTGCAATGTTTCGTATAGAAACGTTACTTAAATAACATCCGATGACGAGTCCACGTTGGAACTCGGAGAGTTCACGTCCGCGCGGCATGGCTTCACAACAGTTACTGATAACTTAACAGAACACCTCAGCATTAGTTTCGCCACGCTTTTTCCCAGCATACCTTTCGGCGAAGGTGATATTTGCAGAAATGCGGATTTTCCGGGGTGTCCGAATGCTTTTGATCATATAGTGTATATATATATTATATATATATTAGTATCATGAATGATTACGCAAAATTTTGCATAATACCCATGGCTTCTACTCGAGAGGTCCTAGGTTCGAATCCTAACTGTGCAAATTCTGCATTACGCAAAAATTGTGCGTAATCATGCCTGGTATTTCATCTAAGGGGATCGAGTATTATGCCAGATAGATTTTAATTAAATGTTGTCATTACCTCGCGTGCAGGAGAGCTAGCACTTAAAACACCTCGAGTACCGAAAGCGCCATTTATTATCTCGGGTGTTGAAAGATAAGTAAGGTTGGGTTAGCTTTTACTTTGGCGTAGCACAGAGGTAGCGCCTGCAGATTCTATTGAACAGATCCTGGGTTTGAATTTAAATCGGATAAATTTTGCATTATATATGTACAATTTTCGAGAATAAAACAACTGAAGAAATGCTAACAACCTTGGAAGAAAAAACGCTGACAATTTTAGAAAAATATGCTCCGAAATCACAGCTAAAAGGAAAGAGGAGCTGGCTAGAGAGGCAAGAGAGATTATTCCGCAAAAGAAAGAGAGTGGAGGCGAAGTTAGGCAACTGCGGAGATAATGACAGGAAAGCAATAAAAGAAAAACTGGAGGGTATCGATAGGGAAATACAAACCCTGATTAAGGACCAGACAGAGAGGGAAGAGGAAAAGGCGGTAGAAGCAGTAAAGGAAAATCTAAAATACTTCTATGCAAAAAGGAAAACAAAAACGCGCGCCGCTATTGGGCCCTTAAGGACGAGAAATAATGAATTGACAGACGATCCAAAAGAAATATCTGATACATTGAGAGCTCAATATGAATCAGTTTTAGGTACCCATAGAAGTGACAAAGCGAAAGCTGACATAAAAGCTTTCTTTGAAGAGGAATTGCAAGGAGAGTATATAACAGACTTTGATTTTATCCCAGAAGATGTAGCGAGAGCTAGAGGACAAATGAAACCACATTCAGCTGCAGGTCCGGACAATTGGAATGTATTACACTAGGCAACAAATTTCAACTTTTTTTTTGTTACAGACACGTGAACTACTGATTCCTACTAAAGCGGTGATGCTGATTTCAGATCTGATATCAAAATTTCTCTATCACGTCCAGATTTTGTGTAACCGAAAACCCCTATTTTTCATTTTTTTTCTCACCCGCTTCTATTACGAAAGACGTCTAAGCTACTTTTCCGTGCCACGTTTTATGTTAAGCATACTTAAATAATTAGTGAACAGGGATGTCTTTCCTCCTTTATTCTGGCTTAAGACAGACAGCGGAATTCCGCTGGCGGAGTTACCACCCCTGCGCCCAACCATCCACCCAAAGCGCGTTAGTATTTGTTGTTACTACTGAAAGGCAAATTCCTGTTCTTAAGTGAAACTTTGGTGTGTCCTCTTCCTTTGTCGCTTGTAGGATGACGAGCTCTCCTTCTGCAGGAACCAACAATAATCTCCCATCATATTTGGGTTGAAATTACCTTGGTATCTGTTTTCCATAACTGAGATCTGTTGGTGGAAGCGCTCACCATGCTCGTCACTTACAGCCCCAAGGTTGGCCGGGAAGATCAAGATGAGAATGTAAAAAATGAATTTTCAAAGACATTCTGCATCCCATTATTTCATAAGATTTAAGCATGTTTTCTACGAGTTTACGGTGGTTTTCAGCTTTGTGGTTTCCAAGAAAATTTTTGACAACTTCAACGAAAGATGTCCATGCTCCTAGTTCATTCTCATTTAGGTTAGATAGAAACGATGAGTCGTGGATGACACTGCGGATCTGTGGTCCAGTGAAAACTCCAGCTTCTAGCTTAGCATCTGTCAATATTCCTTTGAATTTATCCTTTAAATATTGGAAACCACTACCTTGATGATCCATACCCTTCACGAAATTTTTCATAAGGCCAAGTTTAATGTGAAGTGGTGGAAGATGTACTTTCTGAGGGTCAATAAGTGCTGGGTGTTTCACATTGTATTTACCAACATGTTCAGTTCTAGATGGCCAATCATGTTTTTTGTAGTGGTTCTTGTCATCTCTGCTGTTCCATAGACACAAAAAGCACATATGCTTTGTGTAGCCCAACTGTAACCCAAGAAGTAATGATACAACTTTAAGGTCGCCACAAATATTCCATGTGTGGTCCTTATATTTGATGAGTCTTAGCAGCAGTTTCATCGATTCATAAGTCTCATTAAGGCCAGTGGCATGTGCTACAGGTATTGAAGGTTTTTCATTGCCGTTGTGCAGTAATACAGCTTTAAGGCTAGCTTTACTAGAGTCAATGAACAGTCTCCATTCTTTTGGATCATAGCGACAGCCAATCCCTTGCATCAGACCACTGATATCGTGGCAGAAACAAACGTTTTCTTCCTGTAAGTAAAATGATGAAAACTGCAAATGGCGATGGCGGAAATGGGAAACTTTGGTGTTTGGTTGGAGAAGATTAAATTCTTGAAGTCTTGAACCAAGCAACTCTGCCTTTTCTTTTGGTAATTCCAAATCGCGCACTAAGTCATTTAACTCCGCTTGACTTAACAAATGTGGGGAAATATTTGCATCTGGAACATATATGCCATCTTTCCCTGTTTCTATATCACTAGCAGAATCTTCAGATGAACTGCTGTCTGTTATCGTTGCTGGTGGAACTGGTGGTGGATTTGTTTCATCATGTGGTACTGGTTTCATTGCTGATTCGCAGTTTGGGTACGTGATCTTTGATTTGTTTTTCTTTGTGAAACCAGCAATCTTTGTCAAACAAAAATAACAATCATTGAAGTGATTTTTCGGCTCACGCCAAACCATGGGGACTGAGAACGGCATAGCTTTTCTTTTACCATTCATCCAAGCTATTAACATTGCATTGCACTGTGCACAGCAAATATGTGGTGCCCAGTCCCTCTGTTGGTCTCCTAACTTACAGTCAAAATAACACTTGTAGGCAAGTTTAATCTTTGTTGTTATGTTTCTACGTTGTGGCTTAGGTGTATATTGTCCACAGACAAAGCAGAAGTTGTCTGGGTGATTTACACAAGCACGTCTATTTGATGCCATTTTGAATTACCATACAATATCTGAAAAACGTAGAAAGTAATTATTACGATGTGCCGTTGCCCGTTACTATGCTCTTGACTCAGTGTTGCCAACTCGGGATAAATTTTATTTATCAAAATTGTTCGAATTTGTATATAGTTGGCAAAAAAATTGCTTTAACCTTGAAAAGCAAGTTTCATATTACTGGCATTAAGCCGATTAAAACCAAAATCTGGACGTGGTAGAAAATTTTACTAAAAGTGATTTGCATTTTACACAAAATCTAGACGTGATAGAAAAAATCTAATTATAGATTTGAAATCAGCATACCGAAATTAGCTAGGAGCACCTATTTGGTCTTCTGTAACAAAATCTTTGTTGCCTAGTGTTATTGATTAAAAACTGGATATGGAGAAGATCCCTCGACACTGGGGAAATACCGAGCATCTTGAAAAGAGCAAACATTGTCCCTATATATAAAGGAAGGGACAGATCTCAAGCAAAGAACTATAGACCAGTGTCATTGATGTCCCACCTCACCAAAGTATTTGAAAGAATAGTTAGAGAGAAAATTTATGATTTCCTGGAGACACGGGAAAGATTCAACGAAAATCAGCACGGATTCCGATCAGGTAGATCATGCCTCTCACAACTAATAGAACACTACAACAATATCCTAGATGCATTGGAAGGCAATGACAACTACGATATTATATACACAGATTTTGCTAAAGCTTTCGACAAATGTGACCATGGTATAATAGCACATAAAATGAAATATATGGGAATAACGGGCAAAGTGGGAAAATGGATCTACAACTTCCTCAGAGAACGTTTGCAGGTCGTCAAAATTCAAGGTATATCATCATCAGAATCGGAAGTACGCAGCTCAGTACCACAAGGGACAGTACTGGCCTCATTCCTGTTCATTATCATGCTAACAGACATAGACAGCGGAGTAAGCGGAGTAAACAGCCACAGTATAGTAACATCCTCTGTAGACTATACAAAGATCAGCAGAAAAATCAGGGATGTACAGTGCTTACAAGAAGTCTCACGCTTTTGTTTCGTCCCAAGCTAGTCTGTTAGGTATAAAATGGGCGGTCCTTATGGCAGCGGAGGTGTGTTCGGATTGGTGCACATAACTGCTCTAACACAATCAATGACGTCAATTATTACGTCACTTCTGCTACATTTTAGTGTTTAAAATACAAATGATTAAGAAGCAGAATGGAGCAAGTTTCGGGATGTTGGGATGGTTATGGAGCAATCCTAGTCATCATAATATTAGCTGGGCATTACATTATACCGTCTCAATATATACTGTAGAGTGTAGACTATAGAGAACGATTAATTCGGCAAATATCCCAAATCATGGCATGATACCTAAGTTATTTTGACGCAGGTCTAAATTATTTGCTCAAATGCAATTATGATATTAAGTAATTGTTGGGAAATGTTGTCAATATTGTTGTTTGTGATATATATCCTACGTGAAGAATCTAATGACCAAATTCCTCAGTGAACCTCTCACGCGCTCGCATTTCGAGGAAGTCACGGTCGTCTCACTAGTAGATAGTTTATCCATTGTTTTAAGTGGTAACCTATTAAACAAACTATGTTAAACCTATTCCAGCTTATGAAAGTCATTAATCTAAACTCTAAAGCAAGACTGGTGGGCCGTGAATCAGAGAAATTTGCATTTCATTTGTTCATCGTAATTATTACGTAATATAGTATACTCTATTAGTAGTATATAGTTTATTGGTAGCATATCATATGACAATTCCCATAAACATGTGATGACCTCGATGTTGCCAGTTTTTATTTTTTTCCTGAAACTATTACCTTCTCATAGTTTGTTTCAACAATGCATATATTATCATCTCCACGAGCGTAGACATTGCAAGAAAAGGTTCTAACTAAGGATAAGTAAAGTTCTTTCATGGTCACAATATATACTTTTATAGATGTCAAACATAAAAATATAATAAAATTCTATATTAACATAAATATATATTCGATACACATTTACGTCATGGCTTTAACATCAGTATTTCGTATAGCTTCCTCCAGCATCAATAATTTCTTGCAATCGGTGCGGCATAGAAGAGGCCAAATTGTAGGGAATGTTTGGTGTTCGGCGTAAGCTCTCCCAACTATTCCTCGTGTGAGCTAAACGTGCTTCATATGTTCTTTCATTGCGTTGCTCACATTCGTTAATCATTATTGCCCAAAGGTTTTCAATCGGATTCAAATCAGGAGAACGTGGTGGCAGAATTAGATTAATAATCTCTGGGTGATCTTCGTACCACGCTCTCACAACGTTACTCCTATGAATGGGACTGTTATCTTCCATTAAGTAAAATGGTTCCGGTGCTGGAACCAGATACGCACGAACACTGGGTAGCAGCACCTCTTCCAGTATCTGGCAATATTGCTGTCCAGTAAAGCGTCCATCTACTTGAGTCAATTCTCCGACACCATAGTCAGACATCCAGCCCCACACACCGAGATTGATGTGACCACTACGTTTGCTCGGGAAAACATTTCCTTCTTCATAGCGTTTTCCGCGCTGCCTCCAACAATGCAGGGAACCATGACTATCTGTTGAAAATGTTTTTTCGTCACAGTACACAACTTTTCTCCAGAATTCTTCCCCCTGCGGCAAGTATTGCAAGGCAAATCCCCATCCGCGCCTCTTTATGCTCAATCGTCAATGCAGGTTTTATAGCTGGACGGCGAGAAAAATACCCTGCCTCGTGAAGTCTGTAAATATGCGTCGCTGGAACAAACGGATGCTCTCTGGCATGATTAACAATCGCAGCATCTTCCTCTTGAGATGTTGAACGCGGAGAACCAGACCTCGGCAAAGTAGCGATTGAGTTTTCTGCTTCATACCGATGAATCCACCGTTCCACAGTGCTTCGATGAACGTCTAGTCGTCTTGATATTTCTTTTATTGGCACACCATATTCATGCAATGTCACCATTGCTCCCCGCATTGCGTGGGTCGTCTCGTGGTGCACAGACGGCCTTTCCATCTTTGTGTAAATGGCTTATGTGAAGCGTGCTGGGACGATAAAGGAAATGAGGATACCATGCACCCCTTCTGAAATTGATTTCGGTTGTGAAGGGTACCAACCCTTCGAATGGTAATAATAATCAGCTAATTTCCCATTTTGTTGAACATATGCATAAAAAATTCGTCTTAAAAGCCAAGGATCCAAAGATTGTCAGCAATAGTTTATATTCCAACTGAATATAGTCAGCCATCAACAGTATAATCATATTTTATTTCCATAACTACTCAGGACTACTCTGTCATAGTAAATAACCTTATTATGACTTAGGTAGTAGTGGTAATTCTGAGTGGCGGCCTTTAGCCACATACGTTAAGCCTGTCAGTGCGTCTAAGACCAGACTCTTCTGTTTCTGTCAATTCATTGTTAGTTTAAGGTATTTTGCTCTTTGTCTTTCTAGGTCTAGGGCATTAAAATGAATATTTGAGTTTGTGTTTAGCATTTCCTCCTCCCTTCGTAATTCCCCACCCAACCTCGTTTCCTTCGACATAGCAACGCCTACCTCCATCCTCATTCCACTTCCTTCATTAAACCTATTATCGCTTTTACTGTCCCTTCCTTCCATCCTTCAATGCTAGCGTTCTTAAACCTAGCACATAAATTATATAATATGGAATCTAACACCTTAGATCTCTACGCATTCATGTTACTTGAAGACGCCTGTGTCTGAGGGGAATCTAAGTGTTGAGAGTGGGCTTGAGGGGTAGTCTATAGATTATTACAGATGACCTTGAACGCTCCAACTATTTAAAAATGAATATTTATTTCGCACATCATATGGCATAATACACACATGAATTTAAGTATCTCTTACACCGTTAGAGCAATTATGTGCACCAATCCGAACACACCTCCGCTGCCATAAGGACCGCCCATTTTTTACCTAACAGACTAGCTTGGGACGAGACAGAGGCGCGAGACTTCTTGTAAGCACTGTACATGACGTGGAGGCCTTGCAGAGGGACACGAACAAAATATACAAATGGTTAGAAGACAACAACATGTCATTTAACACCGAGAAATTTCAGCTCTTGAGATATGGTAGAAGAGAAGAACTTAAACAGACTGCATTTTATGCTCCAGATAGACAGCAAATTCAGAGAAGCACGAAAGCGATCGATCTCGGGATAATAATGACAGATGATGCGAAATTCGAAACAGAAAATCAAGTAGTGATAAATAAAGCAAAAAGAGTCGCCGGAAAGGTACTAAGAACGTTCAAGAGAAGGGACAGGACAGTAATGATTCCCCTGCTAAAAACACTGATTATACCAAAACTTGAATACTGCTCAGTTTTGACGTCCCCATATAAAAAGAAAGAAACTAATAAACTAGAAGGAACGCAAAGGCATTTTACAGCCAATATTGATGGCTGCAAAGAACTCAACTACTGGGAAAGACTACGTAAACTAAATCTGTACTCACTGGAAAGAAGAAGAGAGAGGTAAACCATAATCTACATATGGAAAATGATCGAAAAACTGGTACCAAACCTAAAACTAAACCCAATTACCATTCAAACAACACTGGAAAATAGGAAAGACAGAATGTGTAGTGTTCCCAAATTAAGGGCCCGACAAGGGACCTCCTCAACTCTGAAGGAAAATAGCTTGGTTGTCAGGGGGCCAAGACTTTTCAACCAGCTTCCAAAGGACCTCAGAAACGTAACGGGGATCAAAGTTGGAGTCTTCAAGAGAAGACTGGATGCCTGGCTCAGGACGGTACCAGATGAGCCGGGCGTGCCTGGCTATGTACGGTGGAGAGCGCAAGAAAACAACTCGCTCCTCCACCAAGCCAGACGTAGAGGCGGGGCCACCAGCTTGACCTCCGTGTGAAGAGAGACCAACGCACGAAACAACTTAAGGTCCATAAGGTGCCTCGGTGGTTAGCATCGCTGACTACGAATCCATCGACCGCGGGATTGAGACCCGGTGACGGCAGGCGGCGCGCAGCATAATCCAGCTGTTCATCCTTCCACACAATAAAGAAGATGGTTGGTAGATAAATGGGTACCCTGGGTAGCCTAGTAATTAAGACGCTGGGCTGCTGGTGGGGCGTGGTTCGGATTCCACGTTAAACTGTAGGTCTAAGGTGGAGTGACAAGCTTGACCTTCGTCAGAATGAACAATTCGGGCGGAAGCAAAACTAAGGTTAATATATATGTATATATTACTGATGGTAGAATTTATTTATTTTTAAATAAATTTAATGGAAAAAATTATGCATACACACACACACACACAATATATATATATATATATATATATATATATATATATATATATTATATATAATCTGTGTGTGTGAAAGATATGAAATAACTTTGGGTGGCATTTCGAAGTGTCAAACAGTGATGGAAAAAATTTTGCACAGTGCCTGACCTAATCCTTTGCTTTCGACCATGAACACGAACGGAAGGCTTGAGGATGACTTCCTTTGAGGATTAGAAAAGACGTAAAGGTCCAGATAAGGACTTGATGTTCGTGGGTTTGGCACGAAACGCATTTGTTAATCGGATGTTTATTTCCGGCGACGAATATAATCAATAATATTTCAAAAGTTATTGAGACGCAAAATTACGTGATTTTAACCTTATGTTAGTAAAACACACACACACACACACACACACACACACACACACACACACACACACACATATATATATATATATATATATATATATATATCATCATGCAGCCGGACTATAAAACCAGGAATGTTTGCAATGAGAACTAACGACAAAGAGACAAGTGCGGAAATTATTATGGATTACAGACATTACACTGTTCTTTGGATTATGATTACTCAAAGTATGCATTGTTGCTTCCACTGGTAATGAATCGCGTATACAAAAGCCTCGTCGGTACATTGACTTTCTATAGACTTTGCAATAATGCTGCGAGCCGTTCGTACCCCGAATGGGTATATATATATATATGGGTGGGACGGCCCGATGCTTTATAAATAGGGCATATGATTTTTGTGTTCCTCCACCCCGCCAAAAAAAGAAAAAAAATACCGGGTGGTAAAAATCAGTTTATATATTTAATAATTTCGTTAATCCGGGAATAAATCGGATTTTTTTTATATATTTATTTGCGAGTAAGAAAGGCGTATCTTCGTTCCTTTCTTGAAATTAACGTTAATATTTACTTAATTATAAATTATAATTTAATTATAATTTAATTATAATTTATCGAATATAGGTTAAATAAATTCGATATGTTCTTGGACATATCTTCATAATTATAACCATGAGTGAAAAAGAGGTATTCCTGAAATATTCAATTCTGAACAAATGTTGGAATATAAATTTAAATATATTGTTTTAAAAATGTACAATTAGGGGTTTCTGCACTATTTTGGGGGTGTATTTTATAAACCCTTTTTGTTTAAAAATCAATCGTGGGGTTCGAGTGTGGGGGGCGGTGGTTTGTGAAAATCATTGCATTATTTATTTATTTCATGTATTTAACTGTGAACTTAATCCCATATATATATATATATATATATATATATATTCTCGGAGGCCATTGATGACATTAGAAAGCTAATAAAGGCCATAAACCCTCCATCCCCCAATATAATGATCTGCGGAGACTTTAACTTCCCATTTATAAAATACAAAAAGGTGAATAGGAATATATATATTCACCAGGACAAGGGGGGCACAAGAGAAGATCAGGAACAAGCAAAAATGTTGATGGCTCTCACAAACGAGTTTATGCTGACACAGGAGATAACAGAAAATACCAAAAAAAATAACTGCCTGGATCTGGTATTCACGAATAACACGAACTTGATTGCTGATATAAAAATAACCCCAACCATTATCTCAGACCCAACTTAATCGAGATATCAACAAATATGATGGCAGCATTGGAAGACAATACACATATTGTGGAAAGAAGTAAATTCGGGGCCTTTAACTTAAACTCGAAGACTATAAATTGGGAAGCAATCAGATCGCACATGGCCCAAATAGAATGGAGAACAATTTTCGAGAATAAAACAACGGAAGAAATGCTAACAACTTTCATGTATTTAACTGTGAACTTAATCCCATATATATATATATATATATATATATATATATATATATATATATATATATATATTCTCGGAGGCCATTGATGACATTAGAAAGCTAATAAAGGCCATAAACCCTCCATCCCCCAATATAATGATCTGCGGAGACTTTAACTTCCCATTTATAAAATACAAAAAGGTGAATAGGAATATATATATTCACCAGGACAAGGGGGGCACAAGAGAAGATCAGGAACAAGCAAAAATGTTGATGGCTCTCACAAACGAGTTTATGCTGACACAGGAGATAACAGAAAATACCAGAAAAAATAACTGCCTGGATCTGGTATTCACGAATAACACGAACTTGATTGCTGATATAAAAATAACCCCAACCATTATCTCAGACCACAACTTAATCGAGATATCAACAAATATGATGGCAGCATTGGAAGACAATACACATATTGTGGAAAGAAGTAAATTCGGGGCCTTTAACTTAAACTCGAAGACTATAAATTGGGAAGCAATCAGATCGCACATGGCCCAAATAGAATGGAGAACAATTTTCGAGAATAAAACAACGGAAGAAATGCTAACAACTTTGGAGGAAAAAACGCTGAGAATTTTAGAAAAATATGCTCCGAAATCACAGCCAAAAGGAAAGAGGAGCTGGCTAGAAAGGCAAAAGAGAAGACTATTCCGCAAAAGAAAGAGAGTGGAGGCGAAGTTAGGAAACTGCGGAGATAATGGCAGGAAAATAATAAAAGAAAAACTGGAGGGTATCGATAGGGAAATACAAGCCCTGATTAAGGACCATACAGAGAGGGAAGAGGAAAAGGCGGTAGAAGCAATAAAGGAAATCCAAAATACTTCTATAGCTATGCAAAAAGGAAAACAAAAACGCGCGCCGCTATTGGGCCCTTAAGGACGGGAAATAATGAACTAACCGACGATCCAAAAGAAATATCTGATACATTGAGAGCTCAATATGAATCAGTTTTCAGTACCCCAAAAAGTGACAAAGCGATACCTGACATAAATGCATTCTTTGAAGAGGAATTGCAAGGAGAGTATATAACAGACTGAGTTTACACCAGAAGATGTAGCGAGAGCTATAGAACAAATGAAACTACATTCAGCTGCAGGTCCGGACATTGGAACGCATTATTGATTAAAAACTGTAAAAATGAAGTAGCTACACCTTTATACTGGATATGGAGAAGATCCCTAGACACTGGGGAAATACCGAGCATCTTGAAAAGAGCAAACATTGTCCCTATATATGGTATAATAGGACATAAAATTAAAGACATGGAAATAACAGGCAAAGTGGGAAAATGGATCTACAACTTCCTTAGTGATCGTCTGCAGGTCGTCAAAATTCAAGGTATATCATCATCAGAATCGGAAGTACGCAGCTCAGTACCACAAGGGACAGTACTGGCCCCACTCCTGTTCATTATCATGCTAACAGACATAGACAGCGGAGTAAACAGCAATAGTATAGTAACATCCTTTGCAGACGATACAAAGATCGGCAGAAAAATCAGCGATGTACATGACGCGGAGGCCTTGCAGAGGGACACGAACAAAATATACAAATGGTCAGAAGACAACAACATGTCATTCAACGCCGAGAAATTTCAGCTCTTGAGATATGGTAGAAAGAAGAACTTAAACAGACTGCATATTATGCTCCAGATAGACAGGAAATTCAGAGAAGCATGAAAGCGATTGATCTCGGGATAATAATGACAGATGATGCGAAATTCGAAACACAAAATCAGATAGCGATAAATAAAGCAAAAAGAGTCGCCGGACAGGTTCTAAGAACGTTCAAGAGAAGGGACAGGACAGTAATGATTCCCCTGCTAAAAACACTGATTATACCAAAACTTGAATACTGCTCAGTTTTGACGTCCCCATATAAAAAGGAAGAAACTAATAAACTAGAAGAAACGCAAAGGCATTTCACAGCCAAGATTGATGGCTGCAAAGAACTCAACTACTGGGAAAGACTACTTAAACTAAATCTGTACTCACTGGAAAGAAGAAGAGAGAGGTACATCATAATCTACATATGGAAAATGATCGAAAAACTGGTACCAAACCTAAAACTAAACCCAATTACCATTCAAACAACACTGGAAAATAGGAAAGGCAGAATGTGTAGTGTTCCCAAATTAAAAGCACGACAAGGGACCTCCTCAACCCTGAAGGAAAATAGCTTGGTTGTCAGGGGGCCAAGACTTTTCAACCAGCTTCCTAAGGACCTCAGAAACGTAACGGGGGTCAAAGTTGAAGTCTTCAAGAAAAGACTGGATGCCTGGCTCAGGACAGTACCAGATGAGCCGGGCGTGCCTGGCTATGTACGGAGAGCGCAAGAAAGTAACTCGCTCCTCCACCAGGCCAGACCTAGAGGCGGGGCCACCAGCTTGACCTCCGTGTGAAGAGAGCCCAACACACGAAACAACATAAGGTTCATAAGGTAAGGTATATATACAGGGTGTCCCATAAGTCTGGAACCATAGGGTAAAATAAGTAATTCATGTTTTTCCGTTTATGCAAGTGCCCATGATGTCTTTGAGTAAGGAAGAACGCATCCAGGTAATTCTGCTCGTAGGAAATCGGAGTCAGAGGGAGGTCGCTGAGGAATTTAACAGATTGCATCCGGACCGCGCGCCGATAACACATAGCTGTGTCGGCAAACTTGTAGCAAAGTTCAGGGAAACGGGATCCATAGGAGATAAACCACGCAGTGGACCTCCGAGGACATCCACCGACGATGACAGAGCCGCTACCATCCTCGCTCATTTCACAAACAGTCCCCAAAAGTGTCTCCGGCGTTTTTACTGCTGTTTTTATCATTTTGCCCTATGGTTCCAGACTTACAGGACACCCTATATATATATATATATATATATATATATATATATATATTAACGTAAAGAACGACGCTTTGTAGAGGAGAATTACCGCGCAAGATGAGAGCGAAAGAACGAAACAAATGAAAAAATGAGGTAACCACCCGGGAATCGAACCCGGGATCTTCCGATTGCCGGTCAGATATGATAACCATTACAACACGGGCCTCACTCAAACAAATGTCGTAATTCCTCTACATACGCGCAGAAACCAATGCCCCAAAGGGGCACCTCCTGCATGCCGTAACATTATATACATTATAACTGCAAACACGCAGTATAATTAACGCAAAGTACGACGCTTTGTATAGGAGAATTATCCGCGCAAGATGAGAGCGAAAGAACGAAACAAATGAAAAAATGAGGTAACCACCCGGAATCGAACCCGGGATCTTCCGATTGCCGGTCAGATATGATAACCATTACTCGACGAGCCTCACTCAAGCAAATGTCGTAATTCCTCTACATACGCGCAGAAACCAATGCCCCAAAGGAGTACCTCCCGCATACCGTAACATTATATACATTCTCATCTTGCGCGGATAATTCTCCTATACAAAGCGTCGTTCTTTACGTTAATTATACAGCGTGTTTGCAGTTATAATGTATATAATGTTACGGCATGGGGGAGGTGCCCCTTTGGGGCATTGGTTTCTGCGCGTATGTAGAGGAATTACGACATTTGTTTGAGTGAGGCCCGTGGTGTAATGGTTATCATATCTGACCGGCAATCGGAAGATCCCGGGTTCGATTCCCGGGTGGTTACCTCATTTTTCATTTGTTTCGTTCTTTCGCTCTCATCTTGCTCGGATAATTCTCCTATACAAAGCGTCGTTCTTTACGTTAATTATACTGCGTGTTTGCAGTTATAATATATATATATATATATATATATATATATATATATATATATATATATATATATATATATATTAAATAATGAAACCACAAATTAAAATAAAAAACGCAATAGTGCTCAAGCGCTTTCGTCTAATGACATCCTCAGGAACACTGAAATGAATTGCAAGATTGAGATTATAATTATGTAGACCGGAAAGAAAAACAAAAGAATATGATTGGTGCAGAAAATATTTTAAGAGGAATATTATACAATTCACGTGGAATCGCGCTACTTTGCCCTTCTTATCAAATCGGTTATTTTAAATTCATTCAGAACCGATATATTCAGAACACACACACACACACACAAACACACATATATATATATATATATATATATATACATATATATATATATACACACACACACACACACAAAGAGAGAGAGAGAGAGAGAGAGAGAAACCCTGAGATTGTTTTCGTGGTATACAGCTTGCAAATGCCTTACTATATGAAATAACTGAACTTTAACGGTTATTTTCGTTTGAACAAGTACAACCCCACAGTTTCAAACCTACAACTGTTTCTCATACATTTTAGTAACCGCGTTTGGTTCTTCAGTTGTTCGATACATTGGCCGGAATCTTATGGTATGCCATTGTTTGCTGGCAAAATGGTAAACAGGTATATGGGTATATATCGCGGGCATACCCATACATAAAGGCCTAAATCAATGTGTAATTAAGTACATTGTTAAAAAGTTATGCATACAGGAGAAAATCATGTATGTACCAAAAACTCCAGTAATAAAATCTAAGTTAAAATTCAGATTGTCTATACCTACTATATATATATATATATATATATATATATGGGCTACGTCGTGGCCGATGTCGTAACACCGCTTCCCGGAGATCGGCGAAGTTATGCGACATTGGGTCTGGGTAGTAGTTGGATGGGAGACTGTCCTCCGCGCCCAGATTATGTAGCGACCCGTGGTTCGGATCCCACGTAAAGCTATAGGTCCCCTCCGTCATATGACCTTAGATGTTGCGAAGGAGGTTAAACACCCCCCCCCAAAATTTTATATATATATATATATATATTCGATCTGCTTGAAGAAGGCCAGGAAAGTGGGTGTGAAACGTTGCTTTACTTCTATGGTATTTTTTCAATCTGCGTCGTGTTTCGTCAAAGAATTTAAGACAACAAAAGACTGTACAAAATCGCTCATGTTAACAGTGTTTGGATAAAATTCTTTCAGAACTTTTGAGAACACCCGGTTACACATATTATAATATGACGACAATATCTGGGGTTATTTAACCTCCTTCGTAACAGGTTATGTGACGCAAAGGATCTACAACTTCACGCGCGTAAGATTCGAACCACGGGTAGCTATATCATCCGAATGCAGAAAACGGTCACCCATCCAATTATCGATCAGACTCAACGGCGCTTAATCTCGCTAATCTAATGGGAACCGTAATATGATAATGATATTTCCAATCCCATATCAGTTAAGGGATCATAACATAGGTTTTAAGTGGATATCGTGAGCTTAATAATATATCAGGATTCTTCATTATGTTGTATGGTGCACGTCTCTTTTCTCTCTCTCATTCTAATGCTGAAGAGTTGTATAAAGTAGTCAAAAGTAGTCAAAAGTAGCCAAAAGTAGCCGAAAGGACAATTTTACATTTCCTTCGTATGGTTTAAATTAATTTTTAATACATCATGCGAATAATTGTAAATTCATCTATAGAGCATATGTTAATTAACATTTGAGGTATTTTTTTCTATATAACAGAGGCGTTATTCAGAAGGGAAAATACGCGTTCTTAGTTACAGAGTTATACGCTAACAAAGACCCTAAGATCCACTCTAGGCTAGCCATAGAAAGAAATTGAGAAAAGCAAATGAAAACAAAGACTACTGAAAACTGATACCATGCTTACGCTTATAGATGTGTAAAGCTTCCACAGAGAAACAGTAGTAATAGTAAAATATAGAACAGACAAGGCTCTCTCCCTCCTCCAGCAGTCACTGCTGAGAGGAAATTGTTGTGAAAGATTTATAGGAAAGTACGAAAAAGTATAATGAAAAAAATAGCTTCAGAGTTCATTCACACCATTCGTACACTTATCTCGTATACCCAGTTACGTATTAGAGGACAGTGGAAAATAAAGGACAGCATGAAACACTAAACTACTTAAAGAATACATGGTGTAAATTAGTTTAAGATCTTCTTATTTATTTATTTATTATGGAGAAAAAATAATTTCATCGTTGCATCATTTCTTCGATGAATGCGAAGGTCATCGTCGCTGAGAGACTTGCTCTTAAAAGTTAATTATTTACATTGCCACCTTTCGTTCTGGAATTACTTAGATAAGGAAGGGAGATTCGATCAGGCTTCCCTTCGCTACCAATGGGGGTATCATCTGAGAACTCCCAATAATCTCAGACCCAACGAGCTCTTCCTACGACATTTATTGGAAAATGGGACATTTTGCATGACGAAAAGAAGGAGAAAGGAGTGGCTTCTAAAAATAATTTAATATGGCTATTCGGAGGTTTTAACTCTCCAGAATTTCCATCAACTATCCCGTTTCTACCAATCGGGTATCATCTGAGAACTCCGGAGCGAGTGTAGTTTACGTCCCCTGACGCAAAAGGGGACACAAACTACACTAGGTCAAATTTGGGGACGGTAAACTACACAAGGATCTTTAGGGGACATTTTTTAAATGAATCCATCAAATAAAACGTTAAAACTAACGAAAATATTACGACTTAACCTAACCAATCGTCAATTTATATGTATGTATATATATATATATATATATGTATATATTGACGATTGGTTAAGTCGTAATATTTTCGTTAGTTTTCACGTTTTATTTGATTAGGTATACGCGGACAAAGTTGGGGAACGCAAACTACACTAGGATAATGTAGGGGAACGTAAACTACACTTGCTCCAGAACTCCCAGTGCTCTGCAACTACGTACAGTCGACCCGATCAGCACCTCCTACTACATTTAAAACAAAAGGAAAATAAAAAACACGTTCCAAATTTACCCACCCTCTAATGCAAATTTATGCTACTGAAATACCTGTCGAACCTGTTCTTGAACCTATTTACCAGGTATTCGCCTGAAGAAGCCCCTCTCAACGTTTGTCTCAAATCTTTTGTCTCCTTATTTTAAAACTATTGTTTCTCGTAATGTTCCTGTCGTTTATAATTTATATTTTCAAATCCATTTAAAATTTTAAACACCCGAATTAATTCGCCTCTCAAACGCCGAGTTTCAAGCGTATACAAATTCAGCTCTTTGAGTCTGTCTTCGTATGATTTACCACGTAACGTTGGAATAAGTTTTGTTGCGCGGCGCTGAACCCTTTCTACCATTTCTATATCATTCCTTCATATAGGGCGACCAAAACTATACAGCATATTCTAAATAAGGCCAACAAGCGACTTATGGCAAAACAATATCTTTAGATTTATATTAAAAAATTACGAGAAATAAAACCCAATACTTTATTAGCTTTACTGCTCACGACTGAACATTATTTTGAGAACTTTAAATCCTTTGTAACAATGACACCTAAATCTTTTTCCTCAAAGACTTTGTTTGGTGCTACTGTAGTATGCGGTCTACCTACGATACGGCGGTCTACCTTTTAATTATAGCTTCTTATCTTGTTTACTAATTGTTTGTTTACAATTAGTTGTCAATCGCCCTTGACAATTGGTTAGGTTTAGTCATGATATTTTCGTTAGTTTTAACGAAAATATCATGATTAAACCTAACCAATCGTAGATAGACCGCATACTACAGTAGCACCCTTTGTTTAACACACCATTTCCCATAGTATAATTAAATTTATTGTTGTGATACCCTACATGCATTACTTTACATTTTGTTATGGGGTCTGTCTCCTGCCAATAAACTTTATCATTATCTACGTTAAATTTCATGGATCACCTGAAGATCAGGGTCCCTAGCCTTCTTTAGTTAGCTTTACAAGGCTAACTAACGAAAATATCACGACCTAACCTAACCAATCGTCAAAGGGGTGATCCCAATAACGTCATAGTGTTCAACATGAATTAAATCTTTTAATTCGTTAAACTTATTAACAATACAATACAATACTTTTAAATTATTCTTTATGTTACTATTCGTTCCTCTTTTCCCGTTAAGTTTCCTTGCGGCTGACGAGTCCCATTGACTAATCGGGAAAAAAATACTTCGTCTTGCCTACCTTTTATGTACATCCTACTTACTTTTTTTTATCAATTAATCTACCTAGTCAAGCATTACATACGCCATCCTGAATGAACAAACCCAGCGAATCAAAACCTAACTAAGAATTAGTGAATTCAACCCCATCATTTATACACACCACTATCTAATTTTATATTAAAGTATATCGCTTTATTTAACAGGCTAATATTTTCGTAGATTCTAGGAAGTACCTCACAAATTAACACGTTATTTGACCTTTCTTTCAAAGCCCTACTCAAATTTTTGTACTTTAACAAATCCTTTTCTCCAACGAAAAAAATTAAAAGCAGATTCACTGTTTCTGCTTTTAAATTCTTTACCTCCTTCTCAGAACGTTTAAAACCTTTACCTCCTTCTCAGAACGTCCGATTTTAGCGTCAGAAATAAAGTTTTGTATTTGTTAACTTTTGTATAAATGTTAGTAAAAATGTATAATTATTTCCTTTCTTTGACTCTGAGTGGCGAGTTGGTGATGTCGTTCATAGTCTCGTGCCAAACAGGCCTGAGTTGGTGGCGGGAAAACATACACGTATAGAATACGGGATTACCCCGGTTCTGGGATTACCCCCGTTCTGAACCCAAGCGAGACGGTATGAATACGGGAATACTACTTTGTCAATCAATCAATATCTATATTTAATCTAGGATCACCTGAAGATCAAGGCCCCCAATGTATTCTTGTTTTTTGCTTTACAGTACAAAATATAATAATAAATTAAATTGAATGCCCGGTTAGGTCAACTGTACGCCCTTGACGATTGGTTAGGTTAAATCGTGATATTTTCGTTAGTTTTAACGAAGATATCACTTGGTAATTGAGGCTGGGGGCCCTGATCTTCAGGTGATCCTTTATCTACATCTCTTAATCCATCTACCTATCAGTCAGTCAGTCAGTCAATTTACCTACCTATCTACATCTCTCAATCAGTCTATCTATTTATCTGTCTATCTACATCTCTCAATCAATCAGTCTATTTATCTATCTATCTACATCTCTCAATCAATCAGTCTATCTATTTATCTATCTATCTACATCTCTCAATCAATCAGTCTATCTATTTATCTATCTATCTACATCTCTCAATCAATCAGTCTATCTATTTATCTATCTATCTACATCTCTCAATTAATCAGTCTATCTATCTATCTATCTACATCTCTCAATCAATCAGTCTACCTATCTATCTATCTACATCTCTCAATCAATCAGTCTACCTATCTATCTATCTATCTACATCTCTCAATCCATCTACCTTTCAGTCAATCAATCAATCGATTTACATATCAAACAATTTATCTATCTATCTATCTATTGAAAGTTTAATGTTATTTAAATAAGAATACGTGCTTAATGCAGTCCTCGTATTTGAAATCGATAAAAATGTACATTACAATTGACAACAAATTCTCTCTACTGTATTTGCTACGTATAATTTCTATACTATTGAGAATGACCGTTGACATTGACGACAGTGTGAATGACACTATAAATATAGAAAATGATAAATGAATTATATATAAATAAAAATTATATTTGTATTTTAAAACCTGTGTGTATATATGTACGACATTCACTACTTATATATATATTTTTTTTTGACAAAAGTTTAATATATATATACATACGAACAGTGTTTCTGCGATATGAAAATAATGTATGATTCGGGTAGTTGGCTAATTATGTTAGAATCCTATATTTTATCCCTTACTTATTATTAAACTTATGTCAAGGAAGTTAAGGAAATTTCAATTAAGTTATCGTATACAATTATCCTTTGGAAAAATATATATACAGTGCGCCTAATTTTTTTTTAATATTAATGAAGCTATTGGTGAATTTATATACACACACATTAATTTTACTTAATATGTTAAGGTAAGGTATTTCTATATGCCCCATCTGTCGTTGAAAGAGGAACTGCTTATTTCAAAGTCGAAAAATTAGGCCTTCCCGGTTCTAAATACACCTTTTCCCGCGGACTCAATGACTAGCGTAATTGGTCAAAAAGGTATAGAACATAATAGATGAAAGTGGTATTAAGAGCATGTCATGTCTGTGACTGTATTAGATCATTTCAGCGTCGTCTATACGGTGTATCTTAATTACATCTCTACACGATCGAAGACGCCATTTTATTTTTCGGTGACGTCATCACCGCGCGTGCGCAAAGAAAGAACTTTTCCTTCACAGAGGAAATGGGAACATCTATACTGTTTTTGAGCTTAAATTAGCCTGTCTCGTAAAGTTCATCAGCTTAATGGCCTATCAAAAGCCGCTCTGAGATCAATTAAAAGGCATTACCCGTCTGCCTTCGAACCCGTTACCACGATAGATTAAATGGAAAGATATTTAACACATTTTTTAACAAATTTTAGTACAGACAATCGTTATTCGAATTAAATATAACGCAATAATTAACACAAAAATGAATGTTACTTACAAAGTAAAACTATTACGAACTTTTTAAAAATGTTAAATTATAAATTAATGAAAAGCAAAACTGTAGCCGTTTACGAGAAATCGAACGCAACATAAAGAAATATATAATAGGATAAAGTGTGCTAAAACAGGAAGCATTTAACATTCATTAACACGTGGCTTCCCCGCGCGAACGAGATGTTAATATTAGGTTGTGGCGAAACGTGTTATTAAATATATTTTTATTATTAATCAAGTTAAGCTTTTATACAATATAGGCCTATATACGAATAATTAATGTAACCATGGAAACGTTTATTTATGGGAAACATTAGTTATATACCATAGTGAATATATATATATATATATATATATATACGTCGCTGAGAGAATGCTAATTTCTTGG
>JAJOZX010008609.1:0-55000 GCA_023014485.1 Bathynomus jamesi | reverse complement strand
GGGTTGGACAGAATAATGGAAACACTCGCATTTTCGGTGCTGTATTTTCTGATATCATTAATGGCGTTATGTACTTTATTAAAGTAATATGTAACTGCATATAATATTGAGAACATCATCTATGTTAATATGTTCATATTGATTTTTCATGTTCTTGTAACATAAATAAAAATATGGCGCTTGGAAAAAGTGTTCCTGACTGTGAAAGGGGCATGATAGTAGGAGCCCGTTTGGTTGGTGTCTGAATATTAAAAGTCGCGTGATTGTCCCTGCACCTTGAGGAACAATCCCATAGTTATGTATACATGGAAAGAAATTAAAAAAAACTACACCACATAAGCACAGAATTGTTCCCATTATTCTCCCAATCCAAATTCATTAGAATTTTGGTACTGGTTGGTGTTAAAATAGGCTTTACTACAGTTCCATAACATAGTTATGACTGACACTAGTCTTTGCGGACTATTGTCAAATTTTGAACAAAAAATTTTTGATGCAACAGTCTTTGATTGATTCTTCACAGCTCATAATTATCATATAAGGTTCTTTTGCCGCACTTTTACTGTTGCTTCACGCTCACTATATTCCTTATTTGATGCTCTTTTTTATTATTTTTGCATGTATTCATAACCTTGAGGACTGTTCCTCGAGATACAGGAGCATTATGTGACTTTTATTATTGAAACACCAACCAAACGGGCTCCTACTATCGTACCCCTTTCACAGGCAGTAACATCTTTTCCAAGCGCTATATTTTTATTTATTTTGAAAGAACATGAAAAAGCAATATGACCATATTAAAATAGAAGATGTTCTCAATATTATATGCAGTTACATATTAATTTAATAAAGTACATAACGCCATTAATGATATCAGAAAATACAGCACCGAAAATGCGAGTGTTTCCGTTATTCTGTCCAACCCCTATATATATATATATCCAGGGCCGGCGAGAACTGCCCCGGGCCCCGGGGAAGGATTGGTATATGGGCCCCCCTGTTTACTCAGTATTTTATTATGAATGTTTTTTGTGTACATAACAAGCAAACTGATTATATGTCCAAGTCACTATTCAAAACATACAGTATGATAATCTCTATAAAATGTATGTTCATTAATTATACAGGGTGTCCCATCATAGGAAAAATAATAAAAAAAGGCAAAACAAAAGCTTTTATTTACAGAACGTGCTCAATATGTCCACCATTGTTTTCAATACACAAATTCAGACGTGATACCCAGTCAGCAAGCACACGGTGAATGATGTCAGGAGTAATAGTGTTACATGCCCCAATAATGCGCTGCCGCAAATGTTCAACACTCCTAATTTTCTCTGCGTATACCAGCGCTTTCAAGTGGCCCCAGAGATAAAAATCTAGTGGCGTGAGATCCGGGCTTCTAGCTGGCCATTCCACAGGCCCTCGACGTCCTATCCAATGACCAAGGAATTGTTGGTACAGGTATTCCCTTACTTGGGTGCTGTAATGTGCAGGATCGCCGTCTTGCTGGAACCATGTTGGGAAATTTCCTTCTTCGTTCAAGACACTGGGAAATGCTTCTTCCTTGAGCATAAGTAGGTAGGTGCCTCCAGTGACATGTTCATCGAAAAAGAGGGGGCCTATGATGCGATCCTTCCAAATGCCACACCATACCATCACCCGAGATGCACCTTGTTCCTTTGAAGAGGTATATCAGTGAGGGTTGTTTTGAGACCAGTAGCGGGTGTTCTGTCGATTTACCTCACCATTTCCATAAAAAAACAGCCTCGTCACTGAACAGAATGGTGGACGGGAAATTGGCATCCCGAGCATATGAATTATGGTTTGTAGAAATAGAAAAATATGAATTTCTCCTATGATGCCGGACTTATGGGACACCCTGTATTTCCTTTCCGTTATTTAATCAGTTGCTTTATTAATATTTTTAGATTTTGTACCCCCCTCTTTCCGGGCCCCGGGGATTTTAACCCGGCTTTCCCGCCCTCTCGGCTGCCCTGTATATATATCACCATAAAATTCTTGGACGTAATGCTATGTCCTGTTCAAAGTTTGTGGCAAATTTTTCATTTATTAGATAAATGAAATGAAACAATAATCCCACCAAAATGGACGTAATTTCGGCACTGTACGATACTTGTTTTCTCGCAAACGAGACTCTAAGGGAGGTGCAACCTATTATATCGATTTAGTTTCCAAGAACCAAGTACACTATTCCTTTAGTTTGTAGAAAGGCCTGTCATTTCACGTAATCATGAAGTATTTTCATGATTCATTCCGCGAATTATTTTCCGCATTATTGTATTTATTTTTGAATGTGGACAAGAGAGAATTACATATTTGTATAGGATTCTTTTTAATATATACAGTGTGTGTGTGTGTGTGTGTATGTGTGTGTGTGTGTGTGTGTGTGTATGTGTGTGTGTGTGTGTGTGTGTGTGTGTGTGTATACTGTATGTTTGGATCACCTGAAGATCAGGACCCCCAGCCTCAATTACCAAATGATATTTTCGTTAAAACTAACGAAAATATCACGACTTAACCTAACCAATCGTCAAGGGCGTACAGTTGACCTAACCGGGCATTCAATCTAATTTATTATTATATTTGGTACTGTAAAGCAAAAAACAAGAATACATGGGGGCCCTGATCTTCAGGTGATCCATATGTTTTTGCACAGCTGTTGTTGTTTTAATATACATATATACGTGCGCGCGCGCGTGTGTGTGTGTGTGTGTGTGTGTGTGTGGTGTGTGTGTGTGAATTTGGAAATCCTATTTTGAGTCACCACATAATAAATATATATCGATGGCTATATCCTAAGTAAAGATAACTGTACAAAAAAATGGAATCCACTTCTTTTCTTTTTCATCGTAACAATCATTACGTCACAAACCCTACGAAGTCAATAAAGCCCAAAATAGTTTATAACGAGAGTAGCGGCTAAGTTAAACACTGCGTACCTTTCTATGCGTAAGATCATAAACAAAGTTCTAAAATTCAGGCCCTACGAGTTACGGGTTGTTCACCAACTGCACGAGGAAAATTACGCAGCGAGACTTCACACCTGTCAAGAATTTATTTTAAAACTAATGATCGCTTTCTGCAGGATCTGTGGATTGAAGGGGTGGAGTAACAAAATCCGCACGAAGCATACAAACATGAGAGAGAGATTCGCCAAAAGTGAACGTTTGGTGTCCTTTGTCACGCGATTGCTTTTACGGGCCTTTTTTTGAAGGCAAAATCATTAGTGAAGAATCTTATCTCAAAATGTTAAAATAGACAAATTCTAGGTTTATTACAACGTGCAGTGTTTCAATACTATGGCGCACCACCGCCTCATTTTGCTCATACTGTGTGTATGTTTCTCGACGAAACATTCCCAGGATGGTGGATTGGCCGAGAAGATCGGCTCGTTCTCCTTTAGATTTTTATCTTTGGGGATAAGTAAAGACCACTAAAAACGTATATTATATATATATATATATATATATATATATATATATATATATATATATATAAACTATGATTATGATAATAATTATGTTAATATTTTTATATCCTAATAACATTGTTAAAAATGTTAAACTATTTTAAAATAATTTTAACTGTTATACCTGAAACCTTACAATCGTCCAAAACAATGTGTACACACGAAATGTGTAAACAATAAACAGTTTTTATCCCACGCACATGAAACATGTCGGTATTAACTCCAAGAATTTTGAGGTCTACGAACGTGAATTCGTCTTCTTATGTGTACACGTAATTCCTTAGTATTTGTACAGATGTACACATGCATACACTATACATGTATAGCTGTCGGTACATTAATTATTAAAAGAATTTGAGTTTTCTGAATATGTATTCTTTTTCCCACACACAATTTTCTAGCATACGCGCACACGCACACACACACACACACACACGTACATGTTTACATAATTGTATATGCATATTTTGTGTAAATAGCGACGCGCCGACTCATAAAATATTAAACAAGGCATTTAACATAATTAACCCAACACTATCCTTAGAAACATATATATGAAAACGATTTCAAATTATAGGCAGGGAGAAATCGTAGACACGTCCCTGCGAGTTAGTATAGGTTAGGTTAAATTAACATGGGTTAACTGACGTTATGGACCATTGGTTAGGATAAGTTTCGTTAAAAATGTGTGCCCGTAAGTGTGTGTGTGTGTGTATATCTGAGTTTCTATGATTATATATATACACATGCGTAAATTTTATTTCTATTTACGTGTACATTCATTTCGTTTACGAAAAAGTTATACCTACACACGTACTGGTGTGTACGAAACGATATAGGCTGTTCTTACACGCTTGTATTCGTTATCTCATTACTGTATTATTATTCTTGGTACCTATTTTGAATTTTTAAGTTTTGTCTCACGGCTTGTTGGGGAAAAATGCTCTGATTAGTTTTCATTTCTTTTCGTGTGTGTGTTTTCTTTTGCTTTTTCATCGTTCAAATGTGTTGTGTGTGTGTGTGTGTTTGTTTAATGTCGTGTTTACGTATGTTAGGTTTAAGACCGTTATATATATATATATATATATATATATATATATATATATATATATATATATATATATATATAAACTTAATTTGAAATAATATAGTTTTATGAATAATAATTTTGTTTCTGATCGAAACATTTTGAAAATTTAAAAATTCCCACGCTGTTTACACCTGTTACCAGAGCAGGTAACAAATAGCATTTATGGGGCCGCCCATATTTATTCCGCGTACATACCTATGTGAACGTTTATTCTCAGTGTATGCGCAATCATTTTTATACTTGTCAAACGTGCACATATCTATACACAAACACGTATTTAATACACATTTGCATGACAAAATATACATACACGAAAATTTTGCAGAACATATTTACTACAAGCAGGTGCATCACTTCATTATATTGGAAATGCAGCGAATTTACACACACACACACACACACACACACACACACACACGTTTGTGTGTACAGTTTTAAATGAAGAATAATTCTGTGCAAGTTCCAGTAAGAAATTGCAGTAGATGGGCGGCGATTCCAAATAATGTAGACACACTTTAAAATTGTTTATTTTGGATGCTAATTTACTATACATTTAAATTGACTATTAAATGTGTTTACATGCTTACTTATGTACATAGTAAAGTTTTTGTCTATTAAATTAAATGTTCAGAATGTCTACCATTTACATGCAAACATGAGGCGGAACGTTCCAAAAGAGATCGGCACACATTAGTGTTCAAATAAGTTGAAATTTTGCGTACATCCCAAACAATTGCTTCCTCTAAGTGTTACACATTTTGAGGGTTTGTACCATACACTTTGTCCTTCAGGTACCCCCACAGATAGAAGTCCAGAGGTGTAAGATCAGATGACGTTGGAGGATATTCATTCAGTAGCGGCTCCACGACGACCTATCTATCCACAACCCAGAAACTCTGTATCAAAAAAGCCGCATGTTTGCGTGTAAATGGTGGATATCTTGACCATTTAACATAAAATAACTATTAAATGTTGTTTTTACATGCTTATTTATGTGCACAGTAAAGTTTTTTGTTCATTAAGTGTAATTAGTACCCAAAATAAATAATTTCAATATATATATATAAGCAAACAACCACAAGGAAAAGGAAACACAAAGTCCGAGCGAAAGCGCTCGGACTTTGTGTTTCCTTTTCCTTGTGGTTGTTTGCTTATTAATAAGGTCACGTGTTATTTTGTGATTCTAGTGCATATATATATATATATATATATATATATATATAAGCAAAAGGAGTCGCGGGACAGATACTAAGAACGTTCAAAAGAAGAGACAGGACAGGACAATAATGATTCCCTGCTAAAAACACTGATTATGCCAAAACTTGAATACTGCTCAGTTTTCACGTCCCCATATAAAAAGGAAGAAATGATTAGACTAGAAGAAACTCAGACATTTCACAGCAAAGATTGATGGTTGCAAAGAACTCAACTACTGGGAAAGACTACGTAAACTAAATCTGTACTCCCTGGAAAGAAGAGAGAGGTTACACCATAATCTACATATGGAAAATGATCGAAAAACTGGTACCAAACCTCAAACTAAACCCAATTTACCATTCAAACAACACTGGAAAATAGGAAAGGCAGGATGTGTAGTGTTCCCAAATTAAAGGCCCGACAAGGGACCTCTTCAACACTGAAGGAAAATAGCTTGGTTGTCAGGGGACCAAGACTTTTTAACCAGCTTCCAAAGGACCTTAGAAATGTTACAGTGGTCAAAGTTGAAGTCTTCAAGAGAAGACTAGATGCCTGGCTCAGGACGGTACCAGATGAGCCGGGTGTACCTGGCTATGTACGGTGGAGAGCGCAAGAAAGCAACTCGCTCCTCCACCAAGCCAGACCTAGAGACGGGGTCACCAGCTTGACCTCTGTGTGAAGAGAGACTATCACAAGGAACAGCAGCGAGGTATATATATATATATATATATATACACACACACACCTTGGGTTTGCTTCTGCACGAATTGTTCATTCTGACGAAGGTCAAGCTTGTCACTCCACCTTAGAACTACAGTGTAACGTGGAATCCAAACCACGCCCCACCAGCAGCACAGCGTCTTAACCACTAGTGACTAGGCTACTCAGGGTACCCATTTATCTACCAACCAATTTCTTTATTGTGTGGAAGGATAAACAGCTGGGTTTTGCTGCACGCCGCCTGCAGTCGCCGGGTCTCGATTCCGGGGTGGATGGATTCGTAGTCAGCGACCCTAACCACTACACCAATGAGGTGTGTGTGTGTGTGTGTGTGTGTGTGTGTGTGTGTGTATATATATATATAATATATATATATATATCGTGAGTGTGCATATTTGCGTATGCAGCTGGGCATAAGTGAGGTCGAGTGTGTGATAATTCACAAATGCAGTGGCCCATTTTCTTTTGAAGTAACACTGTTGGTATCTCGTGACATTAAAAATTTCTAAAAATCTGGAAAAAATTTTACTGGCGGAAAAAAGGTATGTTGGTCCTGATTAGGTTAGGTTAGTTTAGATTTAATCAGGTTAGGCTAGTTTAACGAGTACCTCACTATTTAATGACTTAACAGAAACCACTCTTCGAGCCCTCAATTGCGACCAAAACACTTATCACGCCCTTTCTGTTCGATGACACTAAAATTAGGTTAGATTAAATTAGTTGAATTAGTTTTTTTTGATAGTGTATATGGATTTGGTAAATTCTTAGTTTAACGAAATCAGTTTATTGGGCTACTTCTTGTAATTGATCATGCTACTTTTCATCATACATATCTGACAACCCTGGCTGTGGTACAGATGATAGGCCGTGGTAGTAACCAGAAGGTGATGGTATAGTATAGGTTAGGTTAAATCGTAAAAACATATCGGGAAATTGTGCTTATTTTTTTATTATGAATCCCTAACTAACTTACCTTAACCTACACGATCACCTTTTGGTTACTACTACTCAGAGATGGGCAAGATACTTGGAAATTGTATCTGAGATACAGATACAAGATACCCAACAAAAATGTATCTGAGATACAGATACAAGATACTCGAAAAAACTGTATCTTCAAGATACAGATACAAGTTACAGATACAAGATACATTTTTAAGATACAAGATACTTTTGAAAGAATAATTATTTGAGTTTAGTTTCACCTGGTGAGCCATGAGCGCACGAGTTGTCTCATTCAATTGTTTATTATTATATTTTCTGGATATAAATAAATGCCAAATCAATGGTACTTCATATCTCAGTATTCATATAGTGATATAACTAAAAGGAAAGCACAAAGTAAATATGTCTAAATAATCCTGAAAATTTTTAGGTATGGAAAAACAAAATAAACCACACTTTTTCAATTTATGTATTTCAAATAAATTGTTAATACAGGTATGCTCAGTTACCTACTCACGAAGAAAAAATAAAGTTTTCCTCATAATAAATATATTTGCAGGAATAAGCAAATATATGTTTAATTCCTGATTTTTAATCATGTTAAAACATGTTAAAACCGCGGGATACAAGATGAAACCTGAGTACGTCTGTGCCGAGACTGTGCGCGCAGCCCAACGGTAGTATTCAGGTACAAACATGTAACAGCAATCGCCGGCCTGCTTCAACGTGCGTCAGATATGATCATATTTCATGAATAGTTATTAGCGTCTCTATTTAAAAAGTATCTTATGAAAGTATCTTTGAAAGTGTATCCCGGGATACAAGCTACATGACAAAATGTATCTTAGATACTTCTCAAGATCCTCCAAAAATAAAGTATCTAAGATACGTATCTTGTATCTTAAGATACAAGATACTGCCCATCTTTGCTACTACTACAGCCTATCATCGGTGCCACAGCCAGGGTTAACAGATATATATGATGAAAAGTAGCATGACTAGTTTAAAAAAGTAGCAGCAGTTGGAAAAGGTAGCCCAATGAATTTGGAAAAGTAGCCCAATGAATTGACTCTGCTGTACTAGAAATTTACCAATTTACTTGCTTATGCGAAGATGCGCACATTTTGTGTGTGTGTGTGTGTGTGTGTGTGTGTGTGTGTGTAAATGATCAGAACCCTTTGCTTTTAATAACTATTTAAAGTGGATAAAAACATTTCCAACTTAGGTTTGTTTGAGAATTTTAGTCTCTTGAAGAATAATTCTCGACTAAAAAGACGAATAAATTGTGTACTTAACAAAAATAAAAATAATAATAATAATAATAATAATAATAATAATATTTGGGGTTGTTTAACAACTTCGTAACGGGAAAGGTCATGTGACGGAGGGGACCTACAGCTTTACGTGAGATCCGAAGCTTCTGATGCGGAGGACGGTCACCTATCTACAGTAATTAGTGAACAGCCCAGCGTCGCTTAACTTCGCGCTGATCAAATGAAAAGCGGTTTTTGACGTGGCTACAACGTAGCCCGAAAGATTATAATGTAAGAATGTCTTTATCTGATAAGGACATAATTAGTCCACTTCAGATTACAATCAAATATGTTCAAGAACATAAATGAAGATATGTCTTCTACTCGCGTGTGTGTGTGTGTGTGTGTGTGTGTGTGTGTGTGTGTGTGTGTGTATATAAATAATGTAAAGTATGCTTAATGTATTTGTCAATTTCTATAATTAATATAATTTAATATATATATATTATATATATATGGGAATGAACTCAGAATCCTGGATCCTGTCTGCTTTGCAGATAGCTGGTGAGGGAAGCTATATTTATGGGACCTCTTTGCGAGTGACCCGTTGCCCGTCGGGCTAGCATCATGAAAAGAAAAACTATGGTATTTGTCATTTACCATTACTTATTCGGACTATAGTGGATTTAATTATCCCAGAAGAGTTCCTTGTTCCATGCACTGTCTGTGTGTATCATATATATATATATATATATATATATATATATATATATATATATTGTTTTGAATATAAAAACATTTAATCCTATGTAAAATACAGGAATTTATATTTTTCGTGAATAAAGCTTTATAGGGTATCTATCTACTACTATGTATATCTACTGTATGTATACGCATGGGTGAAGCTTAACATGACATACCACTCCATAGTATGACAAGTTATCTTGTCATTGAGGGAGCTAATTCATGCATAATGCCATACCCACAAAAGAATAAATTTTAAGGTGGCACGGTGCCTCCTCATGTATGACTAAATTCATCACGAAAAAGTTGAAGGGTTGAAAATATGATTAACGAAAGTTTATTGAACATAATTCCAGATTTATTATTTAGATCTCGATCGGATCTAAATTAGATCTAAAAACAATTCCCATGAGATTAGATTTAGAATTTAGATCTGACAAGGTGATATTTTAACCATTTATCGCGCAGTGTTACTTTAATGAGTTTGTTCTGGCTAACGCCAGACGATTTAATTCAGTCTCGGAAGTACCTCTGAGCAGTAAAGGGTTAAGAGACGTTCGATTAATCCTTTACTGTACAGAGGTCTTTCCAAGACTGAATATAATCGTCTGGCGTTAGCCAAACAAAATCAGTAAAGTAACACTGCCCGATAAAGGGTTAATCTTTTTTCAGTTCTTTAGCAGCTATGAGGATGTACAGTTTGGGAAAAAAGTTCGCCTGGAAACGAAAGCATAAAAAAATTAATAATTGGTAATTTTATTCTTTTTGGGAACAGTAATATAAAATTAAAAAAATAAAATCCCATAATCAATTACCAATTAGTAATTTTTTTTTCTTTAAAAATTTCGTGTTTTTAGGGTAATTATTTTCAGCGAAACTGCAATAGAGGTATATTTCAATCGTCTAATGTTTATTCCTATTAATTTTCGGGCAGATGTCATAAAGATTGCATAGTATTACATTTATAGGAAAGTTGGGGGGGGGGGGGTCATCTCAGATTCTATATTTCTCTTAACTTCTTCTCCGACATTACTAAAATATATATTTTTATCAATTATTAAAAAATATATTATTATTATTCTTAATTATCAATTAATAATAATTAAAAAAGTATATTTATTATCAATCTTGTGGTGTGTATTTTTGAAACAAAGACACTTTTGAGAAGACCCAAAAAAAAAAAATTATATTTAAAATATTATTCGGGAATTATCGAAAAAGTTGCTTAGGAAAAAAATAATGGAAGGAATGTCATGAAATGGGAAAAGATCAACTTGAGAATTGCCTTATTTCAGATTCCTATTCTCGAGTTTTTTGCATCCTTGGACGAAGAAAAAGTAAGAATGAGACTGATTGGGATGATACCGTTGTGTATATATATATATATATATATATATATATATATATATATACAGGGCGTCCCAAAAAATGTATACACACTTTAAATAATTATAAAGGCAGTGTTTATTAAAATACATTTCATTTTCAAAATGTAATAGAATCTACAGACATTATTCAATTGTTTTGTCAACGCCTGTTTTCAAACTGACGTCCGTTCTGGTCCAGGCACTGCTGATAACGCGAAGCAATGGAATCGCAAACATCACGAAACATTTCTTTTGGTATTTGTGTGCATTCTCGTTCAATGGCTGCTCTCAATTCAGCGACTGTTGCAGGTTTTATAGCGTAGACTTTGTCTTTTAAGTATCCCCATAAAAAAAGTCCAGTGGTGTGAGGTCTGGTGAACGCGGAGGGTATTCTACGAAACCCCTTCGTCCAGTCCACATCCACATCGTGCCAAGTACCTCTCGCAATACTCCACTCTTCGTCCGGATCATCTTCATTAATAGCATGGACTAATCTTGGAATGTAACTTTTTCCATTGACAGCGCTTCAAATGCGTTGGACAGACGATTCTGAAATTCCTACCTCACAACTCGCTTGCCGCACAGATTTTCTTGGACTTCGGTGATACGTTTCCAGTACTCTTTCTTGCTTTGTGGGCTTGTCGATGTCCGTGGTCTTCCGGAACGCTTCTTGTGGACATTCTGAACAGTTCCATCGGCTTCAAACTTCTCTAATTCGAGTGATGGTAAGTCGCGTTGGTGGATCTGTTTGAAACTCCCTCCTAAACTGTCTTTGCACTTCAACTGCGTTTTCACACTTCCAGTAGCATTTTAGAATGAATCTCCTTTGTTCAAAGCTTAGTCTGACTGCCATTATTAATTCTAATGGGTTTAACTTGGAAAGAAAGAAACATCAATTGAGCTATCAGCTGTTAAAGTGTGTATACATTTTTTTGGGACGCCCTGTATATATAATATTTTCCAAACAAAATTGAGTAATTTAAAAGCTCGCATTTGCTTCAAAGTTCTTAAGTTGCAAATAAGGTTACCCACGCCAACAAAAAAAAATTCTAAGGTCTAACCATCGGTACCCTAATCTGCCTTAACTCTACCTCTCAGACGGACGAGAGATCCACTAGAAGTACCTGTAAAAGTACCTCTAAAAATACCCTTAAAAGCACCTCTAAAAGTATACCTCTCGCACTTTACAGTTCCCATGCATTCATGTAAAGTACATACCTTTTCGTGAACACTAGAAACCAACCCTCATTCATCCCCTGCCAATGACACCCCTTACCCCAGTACCCCCCTCTCTTAAACCTATAAGCCTCCATCATTGCGTTTTTACACCCTAATTTATATACAGTGGTCACCCTTGTATAAAATACCTTTCGGATTCAGGAGTGAGCGTGCAAAAACTCTCTCTCTCTCTCGGCTACCTTTTCAACCGCGGTAATATTTAGCGTATACACAGAGCTCATCGCGACACAAAAGTGCGTGTAGCGACATTACCGGTGTCACCATATATTTAAACTTTTTAAAAGTAGAAATAATTAAATATGAAAAAAGGGGTTATAATGAAGGTTAGATTAACTTCGGCTAATTAAAAGTGAAAATGTCACCGTTTAATATGATAACTATAAATGTGTGTGTGTGTGTGTGTGTGTGTGCAGCTTCTTTCAAATATCGAAAAGAGAAAGCCAAAAAAAAAGATTGCAAAAAAACTGTTTCAACCGATTGAAAAATTGTAAACGGAACCCCCTCACCCCCCCAAAAAACAGTGTCTGTCTGTCTGTGTGTGTGTCTGTGTATATATATGATCAACGCCCAAGTCAACATAATGAAGATTTAATATCAGACGTTTCGGAAGTCAAACTCCCATCATCAGTTTCTAAAACAATAAAAAGTAAAAGATAAAATGATATAAAACTGGTAAAAGACTAGTTAGCTAGGTACATATAATTAACTTAGTTATAAAAATACATACTTTCAAAAAACGATAACGACACTGTCCTCAAGTTTAATTAAGTTTAATAATTACGTAAAATCAAACGATAACTGAAGTAAATTACAATAAATTTGTATACATAAAATATTAACTTGCTACGCTTATATTATACGCAGAATTATAGTAATTTAATTTCGTTTTTTGTTTATATATATATATATATATATATATTATATATATATATATATATATATATATATCTTTGGGAAATACTGTCAACGAAGACGAGCAATCGGCGTTATTTAAAAAAAAAAAAATGTAAAAAAATCGGGACCGGAAAACCCTTCTTCCTCGTAAGAAAAACCAAAAAAAAGAAACCAAAAAAAAAAAAAACCGGAGACATATAGAAAAAAATATCCCTTTGGAAAACCCGCTTCATTCGTTGTATGGATGGACTGCATCGTCGGGAACTGTTTTAAATGCACCCTAGAAGGTCGTAAAGAAAAAAAAAATAAGAAAAAATATCAGTTTTGCTCAAGTGCAAAAATGATACAAAACGATTTTCTTGGGGGCTGTGGGGGTCGGGGGCTGGGGTGTATTTTTTTTTAAAGTTTTTTTTTTACTGTACGGTTAACGAATAATTCTTTTCAGAGACAGCCATATTTATACAATATAACGTATTTTAATTGTATTTATTTTAGTTTTTTGTGTGGTATATATTTGTGTGTGTGTGTGTGTGTGTGTGTGTGTGTGTGAAGAGGGTTAATATATCAGTGTTAGAGGTATTAAGGTATTAAATTATATATATAATAATGCAATACAACTACTATCGTATAACCAATTTTATATATATATATTATATATATATATATATATATATTATATATATATATATATATATATATATATATATATATATATATACATATATATATATATATAATTCGCCTACATTTTGACTGAAAATGATTATGGCGCTCATAAGTATTCGTACAGAGAAATTTTCAGTTATGTTCGTCCTTATCTTTTGTACCATGCACAGGATAGTTATGAAAAGTTTAACGTTCGTTTAAAAAAAAAAAATTACCTTAACGTCAACATATAATGTAAATATAATATATATAATAACATATATTATATAATAACATATAATGTAAACATCAAAAGAATTTGAGAAAAATTAAAAAAAGTTAAAATGCAAATGTTTTCATACATTTATTTACAAAATTATTTGATACTTTGTGTGTGTGTCTCCACCTTTTGCTTGAATGACTTCACTGATTCGTTTTGAATATTTTTCTCTCAGTAGAAATCCTGTATACTATTGAGCTAAAATGTGTCCGCTTTCTTCGGAACCGTACGCAGAATAAACGACACATCGGAAAATTCTGCAACCACCACCAACTAATAGCCCATGAGCTGCCGATGTGCTCTGTCAAGTTTCCCGGTCCTAGGTCACTCCGCGGCCGAGCACGAGCTATTTAATGTCTATTACGAGTGAATGTAAGTACTTCGAAAACGAAAAGGACGAGAGCAAAAATACAAATAAACAGTTTGGTAGTCCCGATAATACGTAAGTACCAATATACATACACATACATCATATATACAATATACATATAGAGCTAGCTGTGACATATACTGCTACATATACTGTGACATATACTGCTACATATACTGTGACATATACTGCTACCTGCCCGGAGGGCGATAGCGAGCTCCGCTTGTTTTAGTCTATTCTTCTAGAGAAAATTGTTGCAACTCATTCAGATTCGAAGGGTTTCTCTTGAGGAAAGCTTTTTTTTTTTTTTTTTTCAAATCAAATCATAAATTCTCGATTAAATTGAGATCTGGGTTTGAGTAGAGCATTCGAGAAGCTTGAAATTCTATTGTTGAAGCCATTTAATGGTGTTCTTACTTTTACATTTTGGATCATTATATCCTGTTGCGGTACCCAATTGCGACCCATTCGCAACTCTCGAACTGAATGAAGACAATACTTTTTCTTCTAAAATTTCCTGATATTTCTTCGAATTCAAGATTCCATTGATGACAATAAGCTTTCCTGGACCAGAAGCACTACAGCATCCTCAAAGAAGCAAACTACCACTACCACCACCACGTTTAACAGTAGGAAAGATGTTTTTTCCTCAAATGCAGTATTTGATTTTGGCCAAACATACCGTTGCTCGTTGTTCCCAAATAATTCAATTTTTGTCTCGTCTATCCAAAGAATTTTCTTCAAAACTGTAAATCCATCATCCAGCCCTCACCCGATCACGGACTTGATATCACGCTCTCCCGATCAGCAGCCCAGCTTCTTAACCACTAGGCCACTCAGGGTGCACATTTATGTACCAACAATTTTTTTTGTATGGAAAGGTGAACAGCTGGGTGGTCTGAGCGCCGTCTGCCATGGAAAGGAATTGAACCTGGGGCCAGTGGATTCGTAGTCAGCGATACTAACCGCTACACCGTATATATATATATATATATATATATCTTTCTATGCAGGGAAGACGGGCCAAGGGTGAATGTCCGCAAAAACGTTCCTCCCATGGAAGAAGAAGGGAACCGAAATATATACTACACCTCGGTGGTGTAGTGGTTAGCGTCGCTGACTACGAATCCATCGGACCCGGGATCGAGACCCGGTGACGGCAGGCGGCGCGCAGCAAAACCCAGCTGTTCATCCTTCCACAGAATAAAGAAAGTGGTTGGTAGATAAATGTGTACCCTGGGTGGCCTAGTGGTTAAGACGCTGGGCTGCTGGTGGGGCGTGGTTCGAATTCCACGTTAAACTGTAGGTCTAAGGTGGAGTGAAAAGCTTGACCTTCGTCAGAATGAACAATTCGGGCGGAAGCTAACCAAAATTACCAAAGGTACGAAATCGTACACTTCTAAATAAAATTCATCGATAAGCTAATATTGGTTTAAGAAGCTTAATGCAAATATGGAACAACTTTTCACGGACTAACCTAATCTAACATAAACACAAACTAATCTAACCTATGCTAACCTAACCTAACGTAATCTAACTCACATATAACGTGTCAATAGAATGTCAAGTGATGATGTTGTAATCCTGCTTTTCAGAACACCTAAATGACCAAATCTTAATTTCAAGTTATACATGTATGTATACGTATGTATCTTTGAGTATGTAATATATATATATATATATATGATGAATAAAACCACGAAGGAAAAAGAAACACAAAGGGGTGCTCAAGCGCTTTGTGTTTCTTTTTCCTTCGTGGTTTTATTCATCATAAATATTTTTCACGTGTCACTTTCGTGAAATAATTTTTCATATATATATATATATATCATGTTTAAATGTGTGTGTGTACTTCATGTACACGTGAGTAAGATGTAAATGTGAATATATATTTGTGTGTGTGTGTGTACAATTTCGGAAAAAATGTAAAATTTTATTTTAAAATCTGTTTTGGACAAACTCTTTTCCTTAACTGTAGGTAAATAAGTACTGTACAGTGTACATATATGTAAATGTACACTCGAATGTGTGTATGTGTTTGTGTGTGTTAGTATATACACACATGCGTAAATAGACGAAAATCACACCAGTAAAATATAAAGAAACGTAAGAAGAAATTAAATAACTTCATAAGGTTGAGTTAGGGCTGTTAAACTACAGGTTAGGTGAGGTTAGGTTAAAAGCGTTTAAATATTTGCCTAAAGAAACTTACAATATGTGCGAATAGTGAAGTTATTATTGATTAGTGTTTGATGGTGTTGTTTAACCTCCTTTACAACATCTAATGTCATATGGCGGAGGGGACCTACAGCTTTACGTGGGATCCGAACCACGGGTCGCTACATTATCTAGACGCGGAGGACGGTTCCCCATCCAACTACAATCAGAACCAATATCACTTAACTTCGTTGATCGACGGAAAATGGCGTTACGACATTGGCTACGCTAGTGACGGTGACGGTCCAGAGCTGGGCATTTGCGGCATATTTTGCGGTACTGCGGTACTGCGGTACTACCGCAAACCGCAAACCGGAACCGCATAACGCAGTACCGCAAAGGATCGCTGAAAGTACCGCAGTACCGCTACCGCATTCAAATTTCCGCGTACCGGTTTGGTAGTTTGGTAGTACCGCAGTACCGCAAAATATGCCGCAAATGCCCAGCTCTGTAAAATTAAAGACAGTAACGCTACAACGTAGCCTGGTGAGGACAGTTATTAACTCAGTATCTACTAATTACGCAGTTCTTTAGTTGGGATATCAAACAACTTTTAGAACTAATATGATAAGTTATCCCTCTTCTTCTGCAAGAAGCCTTGGTCTTATTATCTTATTACCTCGCATTATACAAATTAATTACAGTTCATCGGTATTAAAATGTAATAAAATAATGTATTAAAATGTAATAAAATAAACATGGAATAAAAGTTAGTAGAATTAGATTATACTGTACGTATGGTTGTGATTAATAGAGCTATGTGAAGTTTGGCTGGTTATAATTGTGATGGGGGAAAATAGTGCCCGGTTAGGTTATGCAATTAACTGTATTTTTACTGATTACGCAGTTTCTTCGGTAGAATATTAACCTTTTCCGGCCCACAGGTACATATGTACCCATAATAGCGTCTTGTGCATACATCGTATAATTTAGCTCACTGACTCCATTTGAACCCACGGGTCACTTTGTCCTTGAATTTAAGTACTGGGCTGCCAGCATTGGAAAGCATTGTATGGCGCTACACAGAATATTATTTTCTAAGCTAAGTATACACAATTTTATGGTTGCAGAAATCAATGTTAGAAGGGACCATTTACAGACATTTAGAGTCCATTTAGAGTCACACGAATTTATCACTAAACTCTAACAAGTTTTATTTCTTTTTGAGGAACATGTTTAAGGCTTTCATTTGTGTTTGATTCTTCAGAAAATATTTTGTTTTTCAATTCGTGCCTAACCCTTAAACCCTACCCGGGGTACTGGTGTACCCCAGTACCCGGTATTACTAGCGTAACTTTTATAATGGGTAGGGATTAATGGTTAAATCCCGCTTCAAAGAGTTTAACAGCTTCAAAACTAGTACCCTCAGTAAGTTGCCCGTCTTCTTTGGCAAGATGGAATTGTCTTATGTACCAACACTCAAAGAACTTCCCTGCAAAAAAGTACGCGTATCGTGTTGATTTCACACTCCTCCAAACCGATCCAGGGACTGCAAACAGCATGGCTAAACAAACACAGAAACCTTGCTCTCCCCAAATTCCAAATAATAGCTCTTATTGCATTTGGTGTACTGCACTTTCACTCAAGGTATGGTGACTATGGTGTTAGTATTTTACGATTTTACTCACTGTACTCAAAAGAACTGCAAGGAAATTTTCTTTAGTAAAGAATTATAAAAAGTAATTGTTTTTTAACGCTATTAATTGTAGGTTGTAATTGTATTAATTGTAATAGCACAAATTCATCTACAGGGTATGACATAAAAGAAAAGTTTAATATAATTAGGTTAGGTGCAATTATGATGAATAAAATTTTATACCAAATTCAGTTATGAGTTAAATGGTACAGTAAATAGTGACCGGTTAGGTTGCAATTAATGGGGTTGAATTTGGCTAGGTTTTAAAAAGTCTGTATGAAAGACTTATAACAATTACCTGTAATTTTAATTTAGTATTACAGACAACTCGCGAATCGTCGCACCTAATGCGGTGGTCGAGGTGTACGACGAAGCGGAAAGTGTACTTACCTTAAGACTTGACATGTACATTAATTAAAGTGTACATAATTGTGTACGAGATTGCATGTAATGCAACCTTAGTAAAACGTGGCTTGGCTCATCTTTACGACTGAAAGGATATTGCCTTATAAAGTTACGTTACTCTGAACCAGTGGTTCTTAACCCCTGGGTCGCGACCCAAAATTGGGTCACCAAGCCATTTTGATTGGGTCATATTAAATTGTCATTTATCATTTATTTGTTACCCCGAATCATTTTACCGTTAATTATTTATTTTATTATCTATTACAAATGAACTGTTTGAAGGCATGGGTCGCCGAGCTAGCCCCATGACCAGAATTTGGGTCGCAGCCTAAAAAGGTTCAGAACCACTGCTCTAAACACATGATGTCTACCGGCTGGATTTAATCACTGAATGTCATGATCAAGAACGGAGATCATGAGCTTCTGAATCGTCAAAATATCGGGAAAATGCGAGTGCAATGATGCGATGATGCGGAGGTGATGTACGATGATCCTGGGGTTATATCCGAGTATGTAGAGAGGGTTAAAGGAGATTTTCAAACCGTGATCCTTGCAGTTCACTGAACAATCTAATGCGAGTACGTAAGCTGTTGTACACATTTGCAATAGTGTCTGCAGTAATGTTGTTGCATAGAGGATTGATATTGTTCTTTAATTGTTCAAATGTTCTCGGACGATTTTCGTACACTTTATTCTTGAGGTAACCCCACAAAAAGAAGTCGAGTGGAGTCAAGTCGGGGAACGTGGGAACGTGGTGCCCATTCAATTGGACCCCTTCGATCTATCCACTTATGAGGTATGTTCTGGTTCAACCAGTTCCGAACATTTGTAGCGAAATGTGGTGGAGAACCATCATGCTGGAAGTAGAAGTTTGTTCGTTTCAGCAAGCTTAAATTATCAAAGTATGGATTGATTGTCCTGTAGCAGTCAAATAAGCGTTCCCAGTCACATTCCCATCGAAGAATATTGGTCCTATGACTTTGCAATCATGAATACCGCACCAGACGTTTAGTTTAGGATTCGTTTGGAAATGTTATTCAATTGCATGATGTGGATTTTCATCTGCCCGATACACTGTTATGGCTATTGACGTGTCCAATGAGGTGGAAAGAAGCTTCATTACTGAAGAAAATGGATTGTGGTAAGGTAGGCTTTGTAGCAAGTGTTGTTTGAAACCATTCGCAGAATTTGAGTCTTCTGTCGCATTCGTGTCCGTGCATTTCCTGCACAAAGGTGATTTTGTATCGATGGAACTTGTTCCTTTAAAGTATTCTAAGAACATTTTGAAGCAAAATGTTCCGTTCTTGCGTAACTTTCTTACTTGAACGTTTTGGACTCACTATTGCTCCTGCTCGTACACTTTCTGACATTTCCCCAGTTGTGCTTCATCGCGGCCTACCACTTCTCTTTCTGTCTTCTACGCTTCCTGTTTCTTTTAGTTTTTTAAGGAGACGTCCGACATTTCACTTATCAGGTCGTTTTTTTCTGGATGTTTATTGTGAAATTCTGCAGCCGCCATCTCTGACTGAGACCCTTAACATGTAAGAGAACTAATTCTACCTTTTCTTGGGAAGTGTACACTGTTGTATGTTGTTGTTCTGCCATTTGTAAATTTTAAGGCCTTGACAATGTAAACAAAACAGAAAACCTGGAATTAAGTTAATACTACATAGGATATATTCTAGCAATACCCACATGAGGCAGGACTTTTGGACCACCTGTATACATATATAATGAAGAAATAAGAGGACGAGGAGATGGTACTTTATTGACAGACGTTTCGGAAAAATTCAATTTCCATCATAGTGCTAAAAAAAAAGTAAAAAATGTAAAAAGTTAAATATGATGAACAATAAACGTATACAACAATACACTTATACAGTGCGTTCGAAAATTCTCTCCGCAGTAAAATCAAAAGGTTATGTAATAAAATCACTAAATCATGGTTGAATGAAAACATTGTAGTTTTTCAGTTTCCTATGGGTTTAACATAGCACTGCGGAGAGACTTTTCGAACGCACTGTATAATCATATGATATTAATAATGTACTTATATATTATTTAGAAATGAAAAGTATATAAAATATAAAAAGGTAAAACAACAATTAAAATATACAAAAGTTAAAAGGTGACAAATATTGTAAACAATATCTTACCAGGTTATTATAAGGGTGATAAGCCGATTGTAAAAAGGTTGGGAATGATTAGATGTTAAAATAGCCATAATTAGAATTGTTGGAAAGCCAAAAGGAATGATAGCGGACTTCTTTTCCAGTGGTGAGCAGGAGAATTCTCCTGATTGCACAACTATATTGTTGTATGAAATTTTTTGTTCATCAGATTTAGTAACTTTTTTACATTTTTTTAAAACTTTTTTAGCACTGATGATGGAAACTGAATTTTTCCGAAACGTCTGTCAATAAACATGTACTAGCTCCTCGTCCTTTTATTCCTCACTAAGTTGTGATTCCCTGAGAACAAACCATTCAATTAAGTCATTATATATATATATATATATATATATATATATATATATATATATATATATATATATATATATATATAACCATTTCCAAATTGGGAAATTTAAACTATTATATTATGTAATTGCTTATGTAAATCTAGGGGTTTCTAAACAAATATTTGAAATTACATTATATACTCGCGCGTGTGTGTGTGTGTGTGTGTGTGTGTGTGGGCAAAACAAAAATGCCAACCAGAAATCAAACCCGGGACCTCTAGAGTAGAGATCCTGGGTTCGAATCCTAGTGGGGCATTTTTTTGTTTCATACATAAACCACGTGTGCATATGCGCCTTATTCTAATATATATATATATATATATATATATATATATATATATATATATATATATATATCAACCAAACTAACAAATATATATGTAGCTCGATGAGTAATCAGCAAATTTAATAGTTATTAAATAAATGCTTATTCGTTCCTTGGGAAGAGAGAATTTTGTCTCCATCAGAAGAGAGAATTCACTAATATGTATTGAGCTTTTATAAATTAGTACAATGGAACTATGTTCAGTTTCAGTGTATCACAAGACCTTTTCAAGTTCCAAATCCGGTTTGAGATCGCACAAATCAGAGGGGATTTTGCTCTTGCGGGATTATTATTATTATTATTATTATATTATTATTATTGTGGTGACTCTTTTCTAAACACTGTTAAGCACTTCCCGAATAAAACCCGATTTTATATTCGTAAGTTCGTTGTCTTTTTACGATTAAAATAAATGGGATTTATAAAGGATATATTCGGGAAAATTCTGTGACACGGAACTGATTAAAAATTCGTGACGGATACTTTCACTGGGCTGAAAATATGATGTATATGGAAACCTGTCTGAGGATTGGTGTTCTGGAGGGTGGGGGGTGGGGGGTTAAAAGGATTATAGGATTCCACTGTTAGAATCGTTATTGAAGATGTACAGGTTTTCAACTTTAAAACTATCGTCAATTGATGCCATACCAAAATATTTGAACACGAGGCTCCATCTATTGGACGAAATGCCAATTAAAGATCCACTTACAACCAAGTTTAAGTAAATAATTATGAATTAATGTTAAATATATGTACGGTATTTTTGGTCTTAATGCATAGCTACACACGGGATTCAAACCTTCGTCTCTGAAGCTCTATCAATTTTTGCAGGCCATGACTTTATTATCCATTCATCCACGCTAATGACTCGAGAGAGGGCGAATAAATTTTTGTATACTCTTTCTCGTTCTTTGTGAATTTACATTAATCGGGTTTTATTGCAAGAAATATAAGGGAATGCCCGAAAGGTTACTAAAAAATCGGGAAATATTGCAAACTGTAAATTTCTTTCAGAAATTAGATATTTGCCGAATATTGCACGTATAAATTTCAGACGTTAACTTGAAATAGAACTCATGATTTCAGCGTGAAATGTGATATTTCACAAATATATGAAAATATATATGGAGGTTATTATCGGGAAATGGCTGGCTAAAGAGTGTACAGGGTGGCCCATAAGTCCCAATCGGTTATAATTAGAGCAAAAATCCATCTAGCGGATTAAAAAATAAAAAATAAATAAATAAATTTGAAAAAACATTTTTAAAATAGTCAATAAATATTTCCAAACTGATTATAAACTTTTTACTTTGATGTTTTTGTATTTTCCCTTTAATTATAACCGATTTGGACTTATGGGCCACCCTGTACATAGATTTCCTTATATATATATATATATATATATATATATTATCAGCAAATAATGCATATAGACACATTCTCTTTGGTCTCGCGTATATCTCACCTTCAGACCACCTTATCTGTTTTAAAAAAGGTGTGTAACGGCAGAGAGGTAAAAGTCGGCTTTATCTAAATTAAAGGTGTATCGGCATTGGAGGGCAGGTAAAGTGACTTAATAATTGATCCTTTCCTCAGCTGTTGTCGGCTCAACAACGGATAATTTAATGAAAGCTATTAATCACGCTTTTACAGACATCTTGACCCACTCCGAAATATATAATATGGGCCTAATTTGTATACTAAACGTTTCCCCGCCTGCCGCATATTTACTCATGCAGGGTGTGTGTATATATATATATATATATATATATATAGTATAAATTTACAATGTTTCTTGATGTTTCCATCGAGTGATATTCAGGTTATTAACGTTTCGGATGTACAGGGTGGTTCAGAAGTCCGGGTCCCATCGGGATTTCAGAATATTTATTAGTTTTCTGTTCCGGGTAACCTATTTAGTTCGTAAGAATAATGACGGAATGCACCCCCCCCCCAGAAGAGAAGGTGGAGTTGGTGTTGTTACACGTTGAGATAAATGATTTGAAGGGCAATATACTACAAGTATGTGGTAGCAACTCTAAGGAACAGTTTGCTAATGTGCTTACATCCATACGCGACAGAAGCTACACGTGTAAAGAGCTACATGGCATGCACTTTGAACATCTATTGTAATACCAGAAAATATTAATAAATAATTTCAAATCCCTATGAGGCCGGACTTTTTAAACACCCTGTATACTATATTTACAAATCAATGATTAATTAACGTTTGTCAGTGGTGAATTTAATTTCAGGTCAATTGTGTTCAACTGCAAGCAAACATTAAAGAACTTAGTAATTTTGAAATATTTGTGATGGGTTCAGGGAAAATTAGTATAAGATATGGCAAAATATACAGTATACATTATATAAATATATACAGTATACATTATATTATATATATTATATATATTATATATATATATATATATATATATATATATATATATAGATTCCTTTGTATAATATTGGTGTCATCTTCAATAATGACTTTGTATTTGTTTTATATCAATAATAATAATAATATTAATAATATTATTAATAATAATTTAAGATTAATATATACTGTAATTAATAATTCTTATTCATGATTTATATATTACTGATAATAATTACCCGTTTTATTTTTAATTAAGAGCCCAGTAAAGCCTAAAGCTCAAGGGCCAAATTAAATAAAATAAATGGTCCAATTTCACAATTATTTACTTTGTTGAAATTATTTTAACAACAAAAATTGTAAAATTGTATACATTTTATCAATAAAGGTTATTCAATTCAATTCAATGTGTGTGTGTGTGTGTGTGTGTGTGTGTGTGTGTGTGTGTGTGTGTAGGTTTACCCGATTTTGGCAAACGATGGTACAGATCCGCGGAAGGATGACGTGAACACCTCCGAAACAGGAGTATTTTTCATACAAAATGTATGATGATGTCGAGTACTTTTTCATCGGACTTCATACAAAGTGACACTATTTATATACTTTACCGGACCTCGTATGTCTACGACTCTTATTCTTAAGCGTGTATTGGACATCTTTTTGCGAACAAGGGCTCAACGATTTGGCCGACAGCTATAGCCTCTCTTTATTTGTTCGACGAGTTTGTCATGTCATGAACTATTCAATTTTCGTGGTCAAAACAATTAGTTACCACTTTCCACTTTGATCGTACTCTCATTGTCCAGATCTTGTCACGCTGTCGCGGGTAAATGGCGATATACAATCTTCCTCAATCCATCTTTCCCCCTCTCTATGACCTCCAATCTTTCAAACGCAGTGTGTCCAGGCATCTCGAAAACCCTGACCATTGATTTCGGCTATCTTCTTCTTCTAGAGGGTTGGGGGTTGCGGGCATTCGCCCTCGGCTCCTCCTTCCCGCATAAAAAGATAAAATACTACGACCTGGTCCTGTAGTACGACCACTAACTGTACTTTAACGATGTAGAAACCGTTTCGACGCGCTACACGTCCTATTTATACTTTAATCATAGGCCTTGCACGTAAAATCGACTCCCACAAACTTTTCCCCTTCTCATTTCATTCTGACGAGGCTTTATATATTGTAGAGATAAAGGGGAATTCATTTGAGGGGAAAAAGTAACAAAATAAATAAGAGTAAAAATTAAATAAATAAATGGTTAAATAAAAATGGAACTAATTTATGAACCATACCTTATATTGTTTCGTGCGTTGGTCTCTCTTCACACGGAGGTCAAGCTGGTGGCCCCGCCTCTAAGTCTGGCTTGGTGGAGGAGCGAGTTGCTTTCTTGTGCTCTCCATCGTACATAGCCAGGCACGTCCGGCTCATCTGGTACCGTCCTGAGCCAGGCATCCAGTCTTCTCTTGAAGACTTCAACTTTGACCCCCGTTACGTTTATGAGGTCCTTTGGGAGCTGGTTGAAAAGTCTTGGCCCCCTGACAACCAAGCTATTTTCCTTCAGAGTTGAGGAAGTCCCTTGTCGGGCCCTTAATTTAGGAACACTACACATTCTGCCTTTCCTTTTTTCCAGTGTTGTTTGAATGGTAATTGGGTTTAGTTTTAGGTTTAGTACCAATTTTTCGATCATTTTCCATATGTAGATTATGGTTTACCTCTCTCTTCTTCTTTCCAGGGAGTACAGATTTAGTTTACGTAGTCTTCCCAGTAGTTGAGTTTCTTTGCAGCCATCAATCTTGGCTGTGAAATGCCTTTGCGTTTCTTCTAGTTTATTAGTTTCTTCCTTTTTATATGGGGACGTCAAAACTGAGCAGTATTCAAGTTTTCGTACAATCAGTGTTTTTAGCAGGGGAATCATTACTGTCTTGTCCCTTCTCTTGAACGTTCTTAGTACCTGTCCGGGCCAGTCCGGCGACTCTATTTTGCTTTATTTAGCGCTACTTGATTTTGTGTTTCAAATTTCGTATCATCTGTCATTATTATCCCGAGATCGATCGCTTTCGTGCTTCTCTGAATTTCCTGTCTATCTGGAGCATAATATGCAGTCTGTGTAAGTTCTTCTCTTCTACCATATCTCAAGAGCTGAAATTTCTCGGTGTTAAATGACATGTTGTTGTCTTCTGACCATTTGTATATTTTGTTCGTGTCCCTCTGCAAGGTCTCCACGTTATGTACATCGCTGATTTTTCTGCTGATCTTTGTATCGTCTGCAAAGGATGTTACTATACTGTTGCTGTTTACTCCGCTGTCTATGTCTGTTAGCATGATAATGAACAGGAGTGAGGCCAGTACTGTCCCTTGTGGTACTGAGCTGCGTACTTCCGATTCTGATGATGATATACCTTGAATTTTGACGACCTGCAGACGCTCTCTGAGGAAGTTGTAGATCCATTTTCTCACTTTGCCTGTTATTCCCATATATTTCATTTTATGCGCTATTATACCATGGTCACATTTGCCGAAAGCTTTAGCAAAATCTGTGTATATAACATCGTAGTTGTCATTGCCTTCCAATGCATCTAGGATATTGTTGTAGTGTTCTATTAGTTGTGATAGGCATGATCTACCTGATCGGAATTCATGCTGATTTTCGTTGAATCTTTCCCGTGTCTCCAGGAAATCATAAATTTTCTTTCTAAGTATTTTTTCAAATACTTTGGTGAGGTGGGACGTCAATGACACTGGTCTATAGTTCTTTGCTTGAGATCTGTCCCCTCCTTTATATATAGGGACAATGTTTGCTCTTTTCAAGATGCTCGGTATTTCCCCAGTGTCTAGGGATCTTCCCCATGTCCATTATAAAGGTGTAGCTATTTCATTTTAACTCCTTAAAATATATACATATAAATGGGTACCCTGGGTAACCTAGTGGTAAGACGCTGGGCTGCTGCTGATCCGGGCGAGGACTTTGTAATTTCAGACCGCCCGTGGTGGGGCGTGGTTCGGATTCTGCGTTAAACTGTAGGTCTAAGGTGGAGTGACAAGCTTCACCTTCGTCAGAATGAACAATTAGGGCGGAAGCAAAACCAAGGTGTGTGTGTGTGTGTGTGTGTGTGTGTGTGTGTGTGTATCATCGATGCATTCATAGTTTAATCGTAAGTATGAAGAGTTAAACATTTTTATACATACGAGTAGAACACCATTTCGCCCATACGTCCATTTCAGAGTACGAGCAGCTCACAGCTACAGTGCCAAGCAAATACAGGGTCAAAGTACTGACGAGGCTTTCGTACGTGGTTCATCACCCCTGAAAGCAACAATGCTCTGTGTTAGTCTAGTCCAAAGAACATCCATATCCGTATTCAATTTATTGCGGTTTTCGTTAGTTTGCATTGTAGACAGCCCAGTTATTATCAGTCCTGGTGCATTATTCTTCAGGAGAAAGATGTACCACAAGTTTGTTTCCTCCCTGAGGCGGCACAAATTTATCTGTATCAATCACAGTCATACTCATATTATATTTATATGAGTGTGACTGATATATAAGAGCAACTCGCTCCTCCACCAGACCAGGCCTGGAGGTGGAGTCACCAGCTTGACTTTCGTGTGGATAGAGATCAACGTATGGAACTGCTACGAAGTTACGAGGTATATATATATAAATTTTTTCTGTGTATCTATAATTTTTTCTTTCAAACTAACGTGCTTTTTACAACCAGGGATTGCATACCAGCATATGTGTAGGTGTAGGAATAAATTTGAACATGGTATACGTATAGGAATTAATTTTACCATGAGTAATTAATAAACCACAAACATTCCTCTTGGCGAATAACATTTAAAAAAAACAACAACTTGGTGTTCTTTCTACATGGTCTTCTACCTTCCGTTCTACTTCTCAAAATCAGGGGTTACACAAAAATCCCTTTTTTTAAATAAGTTTTTTAATATCTAATTTTCTACTGTACTTTGTTGTACTTTTGTCACTTTGAACGTAGTAAGTAGCCTACTGGATCTAGAAATGTTCAATGTTACTGGTGTTACTTGAAGCACATTTAACGCCCCAGTGGTTTCATGTTTTCTAAATGAAATGTAATGTAATGTAACATTTGTATAGGACCTCCTAAAAATATTTTTTGTTACTTTTTTAGTCTACCCTCAAATAGTTTTCTGTTAAAGGAGAAATTTTATTAGTGAATACTGAATAGCCAAACCTACAAAAAAATATTAAGCAGTTAAAGAATGCTGGTAATAAAATAGAGTAATTTCAAGACAATCCCAAAATGAACGTGACTTTAGAGTGCCAATATCAGTTTTATATATAGAGAGATAAGGATCTATGCGAGCCTGACACACTTCCAGGTGACTTCCTCTTCCTGGAATGAAAATGGAGTAGAACTCGTCTACTTTTTGTCTCCTAATACCAATTCTTAGAATTTTCTCATAAGTATTTAAACCAATGGTTTTTTAAGTAGTTTAAACCGTGCAACCCTGCTCAATGGATACTTAATTACATAATGAGAATGATCTAAATAACAAAGCCTTGTATATTACTATATTCATTATTTTATTTTAAATTTATGGACGATAGGTACAGAAGCGTAAAACTAACAATGACTAGGTTTAGATATTGCAGTTTCGGTAGATATACGGATATGTATAGAAATTTCATATTGAAGGGGTAGAGGTATAGTATAGGTATAGGTCCTAGGATATGAAAATTCTTGTGTAAGTAAATCTTAATTCTTCTGAGAGTAAACACTGGGCAGGACAGTAACCGTTGCTCTTCCATAAAAAGATTAAAAGTCCCCGCTCAAAACTTTAAGCAATTTCTTTTTGTCAAAGAAAATTCACTGGTTTGATATTTTGGCGTAACTATACTATTTTTATTTATATGCATTGTATGTTATATGATATGCTATACAATCGAGTTTCATATTGATTGAATAATTAAATTGAATAACCTTTATTAATAATAAAATAAATACATTCGTTTCAATTTACAATAACGTGAATAATTGTGAAGCTCGACTATTTATTTTATTTAATTTGGCCCTTAAACTTTATTGGGCTACTGAATAATTTTTAAGAATTTGTTATATTTATAATTAATGTTTTCAGTAGCTATATATTTAAAAAAAAAAATGTAGTTTTGAACTCTATCTATCTATATACGCAGAGATGGGCACCGTTACTCAAAATTGGCAAGCGTTACCGTTACTCGTTACTCTCTTAAAATGACCCCGGCGATACCGATACATCGTTACTTTGAAAATATCTTAAGACGATACCGATACTCGTTACAGTAACGTCGTTACTTTCGTTACTCGTTACATTGGTAAATTCATATATCATAATTGTATATCGTAATTAGAATATTAAAGCAAGTATAAAAAGTATGTAAAAACAAACGCAACTGTTTTTAGATAAATGGAGGTTTATTTCTGACAGACAATGATAACAGGACATTTTTGACAAAAAATATTATTTGAATAACAGAAAATTAAACATAGAAGTAAACAGAAACATTTCAATAGCAGCTGATGTAAAATAATAAAAAACATTTCCAAAAATATATTCTAGCTGAGAGGTATAGAATTAAATAAGCTGTGATTTTACCCAACTATGTGTCGAAACATCTTCGAGGAAATCAGATGTGTCGTCATCCTTCGAAGAAGAAGCTGACGAAAGGTATTCCATGTTTAACAACTTTAAACAAAGGAGATGCACACCGCAAGAGTGCTACACTATAACTGAGCTCTACCGGCAACAAGACGGATGCAACGTGACAAGGACTGAACAAGTTCTAACAAGTATGAACTGTATGATACGCCGCCGAAAGATGTATTTGTACTTTTTACACATAAAAAACAGTATGTAACGCGTAACGAGTAACGGAAATTCTCGTTACTTTTGCTAAAATTATTACGGGCGTTACCGTTACATCGTTACATTAGAAATCTTGCTAAGGCGATACCGATACTCGTTACAAAAGTAACGCCCGTTACTTAAGCCGTTACAGGTACCGCGGTACTGCCCATCTCTGTATATACGTAGGCTAAAAATTACATATTCATATTCCAGTCTGAAGAATTCTTGGCTTTGAGTTTGTGGGCAGATACAGTTAAGTTTTAACGGTTTTTGCAAGTTTTCGGCTTTGAAGCATAAAACTTTAAGTGCCCTGTGCCTTATCTGAATGTAAGGATGCTAATTTTGGCAAAAAAAAATAGGCCCAAGTTGGATGAGAGTCAGGCGTCAATTCCTCAACTTTTTTTAAATCTGAACACTACATTTTGCAAATTCTGCATACTGAAGTCACTCATACAAACACACCTAAATCATTTTAGCCACCTTACTGATATGCCAAGACGCGCGCGCGCGTGCACACACACACACACACACACACACACACACACACACACACACACATCATACCTAAAACCTATATGTTGCTGACTAACGTCATTGCAAAACCAGCAACAATAAGGAGTCAGGCACAAACTTGGCTTATTTTGTCTTTACCGATTTGCAATTTTAATTCGTCCGCACGTAATTGATAATTCAGAATATTTATAGGAAAAAGAATTTTTGAAAAATAGACTTGCATCCCTTTTTCCTTGTTACCCAACAGACTCTGAACAATATATTGGGTGTGGATTAAATGACTTTCGCATTTGAAAAGGTTTATATTATGGCATTTCTCAGTACTGCTTCAAATTCTTTGAATTTAGTGATGTAATTTACATCTGTGTGAGTTAAATAATGAACGAAATAATGGCAAATTTAATGACTGAAATAAACTTTAGATTTAGTAAATGTAGTAATGGTATATGAAAAAAAAATCAGAGTCTTAACTTTTGTAGATGTTTCAGATAAGGGATTTATAGCAATTTTGGACGAGTTCTCTTCAGAAGTGACAGAAAACTGTTTGACATTTAACTGTTTTCTTTTCATGCACTTAAATCGAAAATGGGAGAATGTACTTGTTTTGGTCAAGTTATGTTAATTCGTTCCAAATGAATACATCGTACAATTATGACTTCATATTTATTGTACAGTGATCAAAATTAGTTAATTTTTCTGGTTCAGTAAAACCTATGATATCCTGTTGGAGTTCATCAGTCATAAGCGTCAAATGGCCAGACCTGAGCAGTAAAATTTACTTGGGTATTTTTTCTCGGCACTCATCATTCCAGAGGTCACTCTTATTTGAAAACTAACTCACCCAACAGATGGAGCAGTAATCAAACTACCTGCTGACCACTTATCACGGGTACCTTATTAATATTATCATTAGTACTAACGACATTTGGTGATATATGGAGAATTAATAAATGCTTCATCTTACTGCTTCGAATCGTTGCATCTGCTGTGTTCAACCACTGGCAAATATCTTGTGCTGTTTTCCACTTTTACACGCAAATAGTAGTAGTTTACTCCTGCGATAACACTGTGATAAAGCAGCGATAAAGGATACCAAGTGATATATTAGGTTATACAAGCCTATGGGATTGTCAAGTAAATATTAAAGTGTTAGGAATCTTAGTATCATGTTTAGGAACTAGACTGGAATGATTAGCATTATTCATGGGCGCCCGCAGGTAGGGGCAAGGGGGGGCGCTTGCCCCCCCCCCTGGAAATGCCAAGAAAATATATTAAATATTTTCTAAGAAAATATTTATATCCTAAACTTGCTGAAAAGTATCCAACTGCCTCCTAAAGGGTGAAATTTTTTATTTGTGTGCATGATAAAAGGTTGCTACCTTTTTATTTGTTCACCGGGAGAAAATCAACTCCAACAAAACTGATTTTATGGAAAAGGTTGTTCATAATTTTGGTAGTGACCGCAGACGACTACAATTCCTATTCAAATGAGCAATGTAGGTGATGCTCGAAACACCGTTTTCAAATTAGGTACAACATTTACTTCAGTGTGCTTTTTTCTTCATTCTTTCATGTTTCTGTTATAAATAAAATAAATGATTGTTATCATGTGCATTGTATGTATATACAATATATATTTGCATTTTCCATTACAGAAAATGCAACACTAAACTTGCTTAGAATTAACCTGCTGGTTCCTAAGGGGTCAAAAGTTTTTTGCTTGCTCCGGTCCCTACCTATTAATACATTAAATTTTGCTCCCCCTTGGAAAAAATCCTGCGGGCGCCCATGGCATTATTTAAAGGATGCTTAGCCATATTCAGAGGACATACAAATGATACAATATGTATATAGGCCCCAGTAGCTTCATGTTTTCCAAATGAAATATAAATATATACGACAAACATTTTAGTTTATGTTAAATTGATATTCTTTTCGAAAGTGATGAGCTGCTAAAGAAAACGTAGGATCAAGAGGGGACTAAACAATAATTTTAATGTCAACTATGACAGATTTCGTTTGTAAGAAACCTTGGCCTGCTACCTCGCATTGCACAAATCAATTATTGTGTGTGCTATTTAATTATAAAAAGACCTCTCAATTACGACATCTTTGTATGTGAAATTAGATTACGTTAGAAATGTTCTCTTATAAAACTTAAAATAGTTATCAACACATCTGCAAATCATATTACACCTAAAATATATCAGTCTCTATTAAAAGAGAGATAAGGGAACGAAATTTATATTACACATAGTTTTGCTTATTATAGATTTTAATATTATCCGGAAAACACGTAATATCGAAAATGGGAGAATGTACTTGTTTTGGTCAAGTTATGTTAATTCGTTCCAAATGAATACATCGTACAATTATGACTTCATATTTATTGTACAGTGATCAAAATTATTAATTTTTCTGGTTTCAGTAAAACCTATGATATCCTGTTGGAGTTCATCAGTCATAAGCGTCAAATGGCCAGACCTGAGCAGTAAAATTTACTTGGGTATTTTTTCTCGGCACTCATCATTCCAGAGGTCACTCTTATTTGAAAACTAACTCACCCAACAGATGGAGCAGTAATCAAACTACCTGCTGACCACTTATCACGGGTACCTTATTAATATTATCATTAGTACTAACGACATTTGGTGATATATGGAGAATTAATAAATGCTTCATCTTACTGCTTCGAATCGTTGCATCTGCTGTGTTCAACCACTGGCAAATATCTTGTGCTGTTTTCCACTTTTACACGCAAAGTAGTAGTTTACTCCTGCGATAACACTGTGATAAAGCAGCGATAAAGGATACCAAGTGATATATTAGGTTATACAAGCCTATGGGATTGTCAAGTAAATATTAAAGTGTTAGGAATCTTAGTATCATGTTTAGGAACTAGACTGGAATGATTAGCATTATTCATGGGCGCCCGCAGGTAGGGGCAAGGGGGGGCGCTTGCCCCCCCCCTGGAAATGCCAAGAAAATATATTAAATATTTTCTAAGAAAATATTTATATCCTAAACTTGCTGAAAAGTATCCAACTGCCTCCTAAAGGGTGAAATTTTTTATTTGTGCATGATAAAAGGTTGCTACCTTTTTATTTGTTCACCGGGAGAAAATCAACTCCAACAAAACTGATTTTATGGAAAAGGTTGTTCATAATTTTGGTAGTGACCGCAGACGACTACAATTCCTATTCAAATGAGCAATGTAGGTGATGCTCGAAACACCGTTTTCAAATTAGGTACAACATTTACTTCAGTGTGCTTTTTTCTTCATTCTTTCATGTTTCTGTTATAAATAAAATAAATGATTGTTATCATGTGCATTGTATGTATATACAAATATATTTGCATTTTCCATTACAGAAAATGCAACACTAAACTTGCTTAGAATTAACCTGCTGGTTCCTAAGGGGTCAAAAGTTTTTGCTTGCTCCGGTCCCTACCTATTAATACATTAAATTTTGCTCCCCTTGGAAAAAATCCTGCGGGCGCCCATGGCATTATTTAAAGGATGCTTAGCCATATTCAGAGGACATACAAATGATACAATATGTATATAGGCCCCAGTAGCTTCATGTTTTCCAAATGAAATATAAATATATACGACAAACATTTTAGTTTATGTTAAATTGATATTCTTTTCGAAAGTGATGAGCTGCTAAAGAAAACGTAGGATCAAGAGGGGACTAAACAATAATTTTAATGTCAACTATGACAGATTTCGTTTGTAAGAAACCTTGGCCTGCTACCTCGCATTGCACAAATCAATTATTGTGTGTGCTATTTAATTATAAAAAGACCTCTCAATTACGACATCTTTGTATGTGAAATTAGATTACGTTAGAAATGTTCTCTTATAAAACTTAAAATAGTTATCAACACATCTGCAAATCATATTACACCTAAAATATATCAGTCTCTATTAAAAGAGAGATAAGGGAACGAAATTTATATTACACATAGTTTTGCTTATTATAGATTTTAATATTATCCGGAAAACACGTAATATCAGTTTAATTATTCAATTATTTAATTATTCAAGGATGACTTGAACACCTCCGGAACAGGAGTATTTTTCAGACAAAATGTATGATGTCGAGTACTTTTTCATTGGACTTTGGTTGAAATACCAAATATTTTGAAGTTGGTCCAGTTTGTGTATGGTAATCCCTCAGTGATATGACTGTGTTTATGATTAGAAGTGGTGCATTTGTATTGCTTTGGAATGAAACACAAACTTGGGCTACATTTTGCTGCATTTAGGACCAAGAGTATCTATAGTACAAAAAAAAAAACAGGCACAAATAACAGGATAAGAGATAGAACCACTCATTGTAATATGATGAATCAAGGCAGTATTACTTCCAGTGGGGATGAGCAGCGTACGGAAGCCACATTAGTACGTTGACCCTCTGTATACTTGGCAATGATGCTGAGAGCTGCTCGTACTCTGAATGGGTGCATGTATGGGCGCAGGGGTACTTTGTGAAGCCTTTGCTTTTGTCTACGACTTAATGTACAAACAATCTGTGTACAAAACTTGATTACATGCACACGCACACGCACACACACACACACACACTATACATATGATATATATATATATATATATATATATATATATATATATATATATATAATATATATATATACACACACACACACACATACACACACACAAGAGGCGTTCCGTGCGAGTGACTAGTACGCCAAATTTAAGTTTCGAGAAAACGTGCCTTAAAGTTTAAAAAATTTAAATAATCGATAAATATTTGATGTTTTTATGGCTATGGTGAACTTGGTCTAATTTTGAATGTAATTTGTCGTAGATTATAGGCATGATAAAGAACAAAGGATATGTGTCCAAAACTTAAATCATGGCGGACTCGTCACTGTCGCACGGAACGCTTATATATATATATATATATATATATATATATATATATATATATATATATATAAACCGGGTGGACCAAAAAACTATTACCCAACTTTTAAAAAATATTGTGGCTCACCCTGTACATTGATCTTACTGCTGAGGCTGTATATTGTACCCATACTTTTACTCTTTCAAACGCTGGCTTTGAATCTAGATTCAACGTCCCAGGAGTAGAGGTATATGCTCACAACTGGAGGGACGTATCAGAATATGGTGCTCAATTGAAAGGCGGTCAAAATCAGCAGCAACTGATACTTTCAGATGACAGTCAGTTTCTCCATAAATAATTAATTTTCCTAATTTTTACACAAAATAATTAATTTATTTCCTTTATCATTTCAGACCATTATTCTGCTATAGTTGGTGAACAAGTTATAACAAAATGAAATACTCTTAGGAAGATGAAACATTGATATTGAACCTGCGTAAGGAGAAACACTTGGGTGCAAAACGAATGAAGAGAGAGTTTCCAAATAAACAATGGACGATACCTGGACTTCAATATCTCAAAGAAAATCGATATCACAGGGTCGACCAAACGAAAAGGAGGCAGTGGTAGGCCAAAAACATCACGTACTGAGGAAAATATTGACACGGTTTCATCCATGATATGCAGTCAAGAAGAACGGCCCAACACCCACAAGTCCGTTAGAGAAATTTCAAAAACTACTGGTATTTCTCGCTCTAGTGTTCATCGTATAGTAAATGATGATCTGGGTCTTAAATGTTTTAAAAGAGTCGAAGTTCATAAGCTCTCTGCATCAAATAAGCAAGCAAGAGTTGAAAAATGTCGTGCTCTGTTAGATCGATTCCCAGACAGAGAAGTGTCGAAAATATGGTTCAACGACGAGAAGACCTTTACGGTTGCTTCAAAAATACACACACAAAATGACAGTTTATGGAAGACAGGACAAAAAATCTATCAGTCTAGACTCTAGATCGACTTTGCAGGGAACGTCCGCATTTTTCTCAAAAAGTCATGGTTTCCATCTTTATTTCAAAGTTAGGGAAGTCAGAGATTGTTTTTGTTGATCAAAATGCCAAAATCACTGCTGCTTATTACCAAGAAAAAATCCTTGATGCGGTACTGCCGTCGATAAGGGAGAAGTCAAAGTTGCAAGCGTGCACTGATAATGGAGGAGGGCACATTCCGCATAATCTTGTACTCAATTAGGTAACTGTATAGAAACAGTTTTTCTACCCGTGTTTGTATAACAGCGAATTACAAAATAATGGTTACAGATAGCAAAAATCCAACTTCACCACAAGACAGACCATGAAATTTTATACAGGACACATACTCTATATTGATTGTACAAATAACGTTTGATAAAGGTAAAATTATATTGTTCAAAATCAGGGTAATTTTTTTGGCTCACCCTGTATATTATATATATATATATATATATATATATACGACAAACGAAGGAGGGCCTACAAATAGGTTACCCTCCCCCCAACACCCTTTGGGCATCCCCAAAGGCTGGACTATATAAACAGATCTAAAAGAGAATTCCAGATTTTTCCCAACGGGCAGTCGGATTGAGAGGTCAGGTCTGGGAAAGACCAAAAGACTGGTTATGTTGGTTAGCATCTTTGTTAACTTTAAGCTAACTTCGTTAATCAACACTATTTGAATAAGGAGACTTATCCGGCGCTTGCATCTGTAATAAATAAACGTAAAATCTCTGAATTTCTGTGGTCTTCCTCATCGGTGTTAGCCGCTACCGACTTCTACGAATTCATTAACCCCTGACGCTTGGGTATTGATAATTGGCTGATCCCCCAGGCCGGGTATATTTCGGAAAAAAAAATTCTTATAAATAGGCAGTATTGCAGCGGGAAATAGCTGATCATCATATGATGTCCACTTCACCGACCTCCTGGAGTTAAATGGAGCCAATTTGCAACACGTGACCCCGCCACCACACCCCCGCCATTATTAATCCGCCATGCTCCCCATTCAAGCACTCATCCACTCGACCAATCTAAACTGTAGTAAATAAATCGAAGCGTAGCAATTTTTTAATTTGTAAATAAAAGTATTGGTCTCCAAAGGTACTGGAGAAAACTTGGATCAATGAAAGAAAGCCACCCCCAGCCTTCTTTCGTTAGCTTTATAAGGCTAACTAACGAAACTATAACGACCTAACCTAACCAATCGTCAAGGGCGTACAGTTGACCTAACGATTGGTTAGGTTAGGTCGTGATATTTTCGTTAGTTAGCCTTATAGAAAGCTAACTAAAGAAGGCTGGGGGTGGCTTTCTTTCATTGATCCGAAAACTTTAATGACCACTGAACTCTTGCTTGGAGGATTTTTTCCATTTTTTTCCATTTTCAGACAGTCAAATGTTTTTGTGTTGTAAAATGGGGTTTATTTTTAATAATTCGTTGCATTTAACAAATATTTAGTTTATTGAGCAAAATTTGCGCATCTGATTTTTTAAAGAATAATTTGTTACTACGGAGAAAGTTACTTTGTTGCCTAAAATAAATATATATATACATAATATCAGATGCAACAAACCCGTATTTAAACGAGGATTTTTGTTTCTGTAGGAGAATATATAGTACAACTTCAGGCGATCCTTCAGAATCCGGCCGTAAATTAGTTTAAAAAAATAAATCTTTATTTGACTAATGGTTATGGCTTTTAATGCACTAAAATAGTTACTTTTTGAGTAATTTTAAATTAAACATGGCGAGCAGAGCTATAATTGAATGCCTGGTTAGGTCAACTGAATGCCCGGTTAGGTTAATTGAATGCTCGGTTAGGTCAACTGTATACCCTTGACGATTGGTTAGGTTGTCATGATATTTTCGTTAGTTTAAACGAAAATATCACGACTTAACTAATCGTGAAGGGTGTATAGTTGACCTAACTTTAATATACTGTACCTAACCAATCATCAAGGGCGTACAATTAACCTAACCTGACGTACAATTATAGGTCTGCCCACCATGTTTAATTTACAATTATTCAAAAAATAACCAATTCTTCAAATAAAGATTTATTTTTTTAAACTAATTTACGACCGGATTCTGAAGGATTGGACAACTTCAAACATCGCGAAAACCATATTTTGTAAGTAATCGGATGAGACCGATTCCAAACCTCTATCTATAGAAAGGTTTTTAAAACCGATAAATTTACGAATGACCTCGAAAAGGGGGAAAATTGTTTAAATCTTCACGCCGTTCTTTCGTCCAACGCTGATGAAAATTCGATCAAACAATTCAGATTTTTGCTTTAATGTAAAAAAAATGTTGGTACACTTACGTATTATCGGGACTACCAAACTGTTTATTATGTATTTTTGCTCTCGTCATTTTCGTTTAAACTAACGAAAATATCACGACTTAACCTAACCAATCATCAAGGGCGTACAGTTGAAATAACCAATATTAACCTGTTAGGTTAATTGAATGCCCGGTTAGGTCAACTGTACGCCCGGTTAGGTCAACTGTACGCCCGGTTAGGTCAACTGAATGCCAGGTTAGGTCAACTGTACGCCCTTGATGATTAGTTAGGTTAAGTTGTGATATTTTCGTTAGTTTAAACGAAAATGACGAGAACAAAAATACATAATAAACAGTTTGGTAGTCCCGATAATACGTAAGTACCAAAATGTTTATATAATTAACCATATTCTCTATGTAGTGTCAGAATAAACGTCATATGAAAACAGCGGGCTCGTCACTGACGCCCACCATTTTTCTTAAAGACTGAGTTGAGACCCCTGTATATGAGTATCATGCCTATATGGATGCATGGGTTGTCGTTCGTAAATATAATTCATTAGTCGTTTAGTATTCGCAACAAAATTCTACAATAATAAAATTAAAGAGAAAAATGCTTACGGTAACTTGAAATAAAGACCAGTTAATTAAACGTGTTTTATTGTTTTAATCAAAGTTTTTTCTGTGTATTATCATGTATCATTTATGGGTACAAACAAAGTTTACAATATTTATACTTTGGGGTCAAGCCTAAATCTTAAGGGCCAAATTAAATAAAATAAAGTCCAGTTTCATAATTATTTATTTTAGGTTAAAATTAATTATTACAAAAATTGTAAAAATTTATTTATTTTATGAATTATAAATAATTATTAATAATTATTCATTCATAGGATGAGGAAGTGGTTATATGTTAAGCCTTTTATGCCTGAAGTATCCGTAAAGGTTTGAAAAATTTGGTGCGAAAATCACCTCTAAATTACTATTTCATAGGTGCGAAGATACCTCGCACGTTAACGTTCACATATGTTGCCATACAGTGTGAAAGGGTTAAGTGAATATTCTCAGTAACAAACAATTGAATTGAGAGATTAAAGTCATCATAAGAAATGGATTTAGTTGAAGAACAAGGTTTTCTAAGGTCTTCATCAGGCGAGAATGAATGAATGTTTGCACTTTGTAGATTATAGGATGGATCTCAACATACACAAAGGAATACAAATACAAAGGACACCAAAGAGCAACAGACTGGCTGGTCCCTACGAGGCTGTCTGTTTAAGGAAGGTTAAAGGAGTAAGAACATTTATAGACAAATGAAGGTTTTAAAACAAAGCAAAGAAGAGAGGTTGGAAGGAAGGAAAGAAGTTTAAAGATAAAATGAAAATTTTGTAGTAAAGAGGAGGGAATCCAAGTGAAAATTCGATGATATTTCTACGTCTGGCCACCCTATGTCGGTACTAATAACGTTTTAAATTCTAGATCGGAAGAGCTGCTGGCTAGTTATAGGGACTTACTAGAGCGACTAAAGGAAAAACTAATAAGAGTGTTTTAACAGGTATACTTCCTCGAATTATCCAACGTAATGAGATCTACAGCAAGGCGACCTATATTAACAATAACCTAAAGTCTCTTTGCCAATAGGAAAGAGTGCATTTTGCAAATTTTTGGAACAGTTTCTACGGCAGGAGGGACTTGTTCCTCGGATGGACTTCATCTTAAATGATGTTGGAGCTGCGCGTTTAGGAAGACTATTTCATAATACTGTCTCTTCTTTTCAGGCTATCGTAACTCGAACGGTCCCGGCGTAATTTCCTTAAATTTCCCTTACCCACGCAAAGGTAACGCGGTTTTAACAAACAATTTGAAGGTTCTATCTTTAAATGCTCGTAGCCTACGAAACAAAATAAACAAATTTTTTTTCTTTAATGGCTTGTAATGACTATGATTTAATTGCGATAAATGAATCGTGGCTTAGCACTGAAACACGTGACTTCGTAGGGGAGTATCAAATTAAAGGTTATAGACTTTTTGTTAAAAACAGAATAGGTAGGCGAGGAGGCGGTTTTATGTTGTATATCAAAGATAATATTGCGAACGCTATAGAATTAAAGCACATAATTCCAGAACCGATAGATTCGACTATAGCAGAACTTAAATTGAACGATTTCAAACTTCTTGTTGCCGTTATATATAGGCCCCCTAATCAAACAGCTGATACGGATGAAGCGTTATATCGTGAACTTAAGAGAATAATAGGTAGTGAACAGGCCTTAGTCTTTATTTGACTAATGGTTATGCCTTTTAACGCTCTAAATTAGTTATTTTTTGAGTAATTTTAAATTAAACATGGCGAGCAGAGCTATAATTGAATGCCTGGTTAGGTTAACTGAATGCTCGGTTAGGTTAATTGAATGCTCGATTAGGTCAACTGTATACCCTTGACGATTGGTTAGGTTGTCATGATATTTTCGTTAGTTTAAACGAAAATATCACGACTTAACCTAACCAATCGTGAAGGGTATACAGTTGACCTAACTTTAATATACTGCACCTAACCGTTAAGCAAGAGCGATCACAATATGGTAGGGTTTGTCCTCTCAGTAAGTCACTCGAAACCAGCTAACTCGACTAAAATTCCTAACTTACAGTGCGCAGACTTTTGTAAATTTAGAAATGAATTGTCACACGTCAATTGAGAAAACGTAATGGGGATCTCCAACGCAAATATAACGTGGGAATAGTTTGAAACAGTATTTAGGACTATAAATGAGGAATGTGTACCGTACAAGATTAAGCTTGCGAAAGTAAATAACAAGCCCTTGTGGTTTACTTCTAGAGTAGGGAATATTATAAAGAGTAGAGATAGGGCTTATAGGCTACATAAGTGCGATAAAGACAATTTGTGGTTACGGAACAACTACATATCTCTAAAACGTGAAGCAAAAAGGGTAATAAAAAAGTCCAAGCGCGATTTGAAATTTCTATAGTTCGTGACGGCAAAGAAAACCACAAGCAATTTTTTCAATAGGTCAATAATAGGAACCCAGTAAAGAGTGTCTTGGGACCGTTGAAAAATTCTGACGGTGAGCTAGTTTCTGAAACCAAGCAAATGGCTACTCTGCTAAACGAATTTTTTACGTCAGTTTTTACAATAGAAGATGTAACGAATATCCCTACGGTCATAGACATAATAAATTTTGATAATAGTAATACTTTAGATAATATTGTGGTGAGTGAAAGGGAGGTACTGCACTATATTTGTAAAATGAAAATGCTTAAATCTCCGGAGCCGGATTCCATATATCCCATAAAACTAAAAGAATTAAAAGAAGGCATTGTTGTGCCGTTAACATAGATTTTTAATGCGTCTATTTCTGAGCGGTGCGTACCAGATAATTTCAAATTAGCAATTGTAACACCTATTTTTAAGAAAGGCATTAAAGGTGTGGCGGGAAATTATAGACCAATCAGTTTAACGTCTGTTGTCGGTAAGCTACTGGAATCGATAGTTAGGGATCGTATAGTCCAGCGGTCTTCAACCTGGGCGATATCGCCCACTAGTGGGCGATTTGAGCTTTTAGGTGGGCGGCAAGAAAATTTATAAAATTCTTGTAAAATTCAACAAAATTTACAATATTGTATGCAAAAAATGATCGAATGTTTCGTCAGTTGTGTCATGACAATGATGAACAATTTGTTAGGTTATTATTACACACAGAGGTCCGATGGCTCTCGAAGGGTGCATGTTTAACTCGTTTTGTTGAACTATATGAGAGCGTAGTGCAGTTTCTAGAAGACCAAAATGAAGTTGATCTTAGCCAAAAGTTAAAAATGATAAAAAATGATGCTTATTATTTGGCAGGAATATTTAAGAAATGCAATGATTGTAATTTGCAGCTTCAAGGAGCCAATATGACACTCATGAACTGCCAAAAAGTTATCTCATTATTCATTGAAAAGCTGGATTTATTCAGTCACAATCTTTCAAAAGAGAATTTCACCAGTTTCCAGAATTGTTATCTATTAAGGATGACATAACAACAATTGATACACAAAGGTTTATTGATCATCTCAATAAACTTGAAACGGATTTTGAAACTCGATTCAGTGATGTTTTAACCATGGAAGTATATGATTGGATGGTAAACCCGTTTACTGCAAATGTTACTGAAGCTGATGTAACATGTCAAGAGGAGCTATTAGAACTCAGACATGATGAGGAAAGCAAGGGAAATTTCAATAACGGTGGTTATATGCAGCTTTGGCAAAATAAAAAGATGTCAAATGTATATCCCAATATGTGGAAAAAATTTTTAAATTACTGATCGCTTTTCCTACTTCGTACCTAGTTGAATCAGGTTTTAGTGCTGTGAATCACATTCTTAGCAAAAACAGGAATGCTTTAAAAATCCTTGAAAGAGGGGACATTCGTTTGTTCCTCACTAAATTCGAGCCAAACATTCGGAATTTAGTTTCCAAGCATCAAGCACAAGGATCTCACTAAATTAAAGGTAAATGCATAATGTTTTATTATATAATATATATAATGTACCATACATAATTTTTAATATATGTTTGTTGGATTTTTAATTTTGGTGGGCGGTTGGCTAATTTATCTCACATAAAAATAGTAAAAGTGGGCGGTAGGCATAAAAAGGTTGAAGGGCACTGGTATAGTCGAACACTTAGAATTGCATAACTTGATTAGACATACGCAGCACGGTTTTAGGCGAAACAAATCTTGCTTAACTAATCTTTTAGAATTTTTCCAAAGCGTGGTTGAAGTTTACGATAGTCAACGGGCGGTAGATATAGTGTATTTAGATTTTCAAAAAGCGTTTGACACCGTACCGCACAAAAGACTTGTTGAAAAAACGAACGCTCATGGGATCAGGGATGTAGTAATAAATTGGATAGAAGAGTGGTTGCGAGGTAAGAAACAGAGAGTGGTCATTGATGGAGCGGAGTCTTCTTGGGCTAATGTAGCGAGCGGCGTTCCTCAGGGTTCTGTATTGGGCCCCTTGCTTTTTCTTATACAGGGTGTTTATAAAATCCCTCTCTCTTTCAGTGAAAACCTAGCAAAAAGGGTAAAATTCAATAACAATATAATAAAAGGCTTACATTTAATGAATACTTAAGCATATGATTCTACATGAGCACCATCAGTATCTCTATAGAGTTCGAATCTGTCAGCAGCATTGCGGAACACATATTGGAGCATGACAGCGGTTATTTTTGTAACGGCTGTTACGATACGAGCACATAAATCTTGAAGGTCTGTAACCCTCATTTGATAGACGTTTGATTTGATAAAGCCCCACGCAAAGAATCCAAGGGCGTTAGGTCAGGAGATCGAGCCGCCCAGGGCCTGTTGCTTCCACGTCCGATCCACCGATTTGGAAATCGTTCATTTAGGTACTCCCGAACGATGTTTGCGTAATGACAAGGTGCCCCATCTTGTTGAAAGACAACGGTGTTTAAAATGCCATCTGAATGAAGCTGGGACATTTACGTGCTCGTATCGTAAAAGCAGCTACAAAAATAACCCCTGTCATGCCCCAAAATGTGTTCCGAAATGCTGCTGACAGATCCGAACTCTGTAGAGATACTGATGGTGCTCATGTAGAATCATATGCTTAAGTATTCATTAAATGTATGCCTTCTATTATATTGTTATTGAATTTTACCCTTTTTTGTTACGTTTTCACTGAAATAGATAGGGACTTTATAAACCCCTGTAGTAGAACTAGAAATAACGTGTGTAATCTGACATATAGAAGGTTCGAGACAGCAGTTGCCAAAATTTTTTTACGCATAGAATAGTAAATAGCTGGAATAGTTTGCCGGTAGAAGTAATTAGTAGCACGTCTATAAACAGTTTAAAAATCGATTAGACGCATATGTTGATAGATTGGGTATAGGTTTAAGGTAGTAAAATTAACGTTTTTGTGGTTCGGAACCCACGTAAAATTGTAGGTCCCCTCCGCCACCACGGAGGACATGCTCAATACACAATTACAAACACAGTTAGGTAGACCAGCCATGAGTAGATCCTAGGGTCTTTGTTGGTCTGGAACATTATAACATTATAATTTGAAACCATAACCGCGAGTTCTATCTGCATTTCTGAAGGTGAAATATTTTTTGGCGTCGACATTATCAAAACCTTTATTAATACCTGAATTAAATCTCCTCGAATTCGCCTTTTCACAAGTGAGAATAAATTTAACGTTTCTAAAGGGGCAGCCTATGATTTGTTTCTAAGTCTAGGAATCATCCTAGTACCCCGTCGCTGCCCTCTCTCCATTCTTTCTATGTCCTGTCGTAAATATGGGGACAGAAGTGAACGTAGTATTTCAGGTGGGCGTACTAGGGAATTATATAATGTTAACATTGTTTTTTTCCGACTTAAATTTAAATGATCTACCAATAAATCCTAAGATTCTATTTGCTTTTCTGACTGCTTCGATACATTGCTTACTCGGTTTAAGTGTGTTGGCAACAATAATACCTAAATCTTTCTCTTCCGTAACACTCGATAGTGTCTTGTCGCGCATATAAAATACTTTTCTTTATGTTTCTACCAATATGCAATGTTTTACATTCATCCATATTAAAGTTCATTTGCCAAATTTCCGCCACTCTAGTAATTTATTAATATCTTCTTGAATCTGCAAACGTTCTGGCGCTGATTTTGTTCGTCCCCCTAGTTTGGTACCATCCGCAAATTTTGAAATTATACTCTTAATTCCCAAGTCGATATCATTGATATAAATACTAAAAAAAAACTGGTCCAGAACTGGTCCCAGAACTGATCCCTGAGGCACGCCGCTAGTTACACTTTTCCAGTTGGACACTTTGCCATTAATGACCACTCTTTGTTTACGTCCAATAAGTCAATTTTCGACCCATTTGAGAACATTACCATCAATTCCGTGAGAATGAAGTTTGGCTAATAATTCTTCTACAGTATGTGACTATCAAACGCTTTTTGAAAATCGAAATATACGAGTATATCTACCATTTCATTCTTGTCATCTTTAACTATTAAAAAAATCACCTGCATTTTCTTCCATTTTCTTTCAATCTTACTTTTAATATAAAAAATATGAAAACACTGTCACACAAACTTCCAACTATCTTTAACAGAAAAGGCGGGGTAGGGGTAATGGGGGATGTGGGTTATGCAACAAGGGGGAGGAGGTAATTGGGGTAATGGGGGATGTGGGTTATGCAACAAGGGGGAGGAGGTAATTGGGGTAATGGGGAGGGGTTTATGCAACAAGGGGGTGGGGGTTAGTCCCCACGTTGCATAAAGGGGGGTGAGGGTTTTTGGGGGAGAGGGAGAATGACCTCCCCTCAAAGGGGTAACCCTAACCTTTTGAGCTTCGCATTCTGAGCCAGTGGGTTAAAAATTTGTGAAGCTATATTTAAAAATAAAATATTTTTGTCTTCATCTCGGTACTCTGCGAAGGTGCCCTCGCCGTAGGCGAGTTTGTGAAGCACAAGTCCCGCCCGTAGGGCAGGGAGCCGGAGGCTCTGCTTGTATATACTTAAAAATCATTAAAGAAATCGAGCAAATTAGTAAGACAAGAACGATTATGTCGAAAGCAGTGTTGATAATCTTTGATTAATTTATTAATTTCTCAGTGATTAACTATTTTGTTCCAAACGATCGTCTCCATAAACTTACAAACTACTGGATTCAGGCGGTGACAGGACAACCCAACCAGTGTAACCTTAACCAGTGCTAAGTCAACCAGTACACCAACTCAACCAGTCAGGACATGGAACCATATAGGCTATCTTACTCGGGAAGGGAAACTAATACAGGTCGTTAGGTTAGGTTAGGTTAGGACCTAACCTGACTTTTTATTCTGTGACTTTTTTCCTGCAACTTTTTTTCCTACAATCATTATCTCAACGGCAAATACACTGAATCAAGTCAGCCTAACTGAACGTTAGTTTCAAAATTATCATCTCGGTTATTATTGACAGTAACACCAGCAAGCAGTAGTAGTAGTAGTAATATTAGTAATGTTGCCATGGTATTAATATCAGTTGTGTTACTAATGCGCTACTGTTCTTTCAATATTTAATATATTTGCTTCTCGATATGCGGATAAAAATTCTGAGTTATGAACATCGTTCGTGACCTTCACCCTCTTCCTAATACCAAAATTTTAAATGGATCATAACGAATAAGTATTTAGATCAATTATTATTTCACACTAGTACAATTCCCGCCGCTTCGCTGACGGTTAGACAGGCTAAACTACAAAAAAAGAACCCAGCCGTGAAAATTTTGACCTTCACATTGTGTCAACATTTCTGAATTTGGTATCTCCCAAAACCTCCTCACCCCCATTCATACAACTTGGGGGCTAACCCCCTCCCCCATTACCCCACCCCTCCCCCATTACCCCCACCCCCACCCTTCCCCCATTGCTAAACTACAGAAAAGAACACAGTCATGAAAATCTTAAGCTTCACATTGCCGCCCGTAATACAATTTCTGATTTTTTTTTACAATTTCTGAATTTTTTTCCCACAATTTCTGAAAGTGTGACGGACAGACGGACAGCTCTCTTATTATAATATAGATTATTAGTGTATACAGTAGATGTATACGATCATTAGGCATGATCATCACGCCTTATAGCCTATATAAGTGCGTGTGTAGCGAGTGGCTGGTCGACCGAGCCATGGTGGTGGTGGTGGTGGTGGTGTGTGTTTCTCTTACCAATTAGCTTACCGCTTACTGGTGTTACTGTCAATAATAACCGAGATTATAATAACTTTGAAACTAACGTTGGTTAGGCTGACTTGATTCAATGCATTTGCCATTGAGATAATGATTGTAGGAAAAAAAGTTACAGGGAAAGTCACACTTCCCGAGTAAGATAATCCTATATGGTTCCACGTCCTGACTGGTTGAGTTAGTACTGGTTGAGTTGGTGTACTGGTTGAGTTGACATGGAATCGAATCAATATATTTAGAATCGTGTTCCTTTTCCTCTTTGCATTATGTAAAGCTGACACACATTCTGGCATTCTACTGATGAACTTTGTCATTTGTTTTTGATGGCAGTCATAGTGGTCGCTATTTAATTTTGTCAACCCTCTTTGTAAAAAAGTAATGCCCAACCCTTTTCCTTTCCGTTTATCTTTGCTGTGTCGCCGAAAAATGTGTAAAATATTAACACGTTTTGCGCACCTTTTACGAACAGCATGTTTGCCAGTATGTGCAATATTTTGTTAACTGGATAAACTTGTTTTTTATGTGCAAATAAAATACCACCTTGGAATATAAACGAAATAATTCATCTACTATATAAAAGCAAATTGTGTGTGATTCTGTCTGTCTGTCTCTCCGTCTGTCTGTCTGTCTGTCCGTTTGTTTAACTTTTGGGTCTCTCTAAAAAAAAAAGAACTGAATTAGCTAAACAGGGTCCTACGGGCGGTGCTGCCAGTAATTGGGGGACCGCGGGGTGGCTGGTCACGCATATTTTTGTTCATTACTAATCACCCCCATCCACCATACGAAGTTTGGTTGAAATCGGTTCAGAAACGAAAGTTTTTTCTGCGGACAGACGGACAGATATTTGGTGACATAGTTAAGACTAGCAAAAATACCCGTCGTACGGGCGGGATATTCTCTAAGCAACTTAGAGTTTAACATTTACAATTAGCTTATGAATCACTCAAATTTTAAATGCAGCTTCACAGATTTTACTTGATGCTCACGAAGCAGTTAAATTTCAAATACAACTTGTCACATTTTATTTTACTTATCATGGCTTCCGATGCGTAGCTAAAATTTTTGATGGCTACATTTTATATACTATTGAGCTAAAATGTGTGTGTGTGTGTGTGTGTGTGTGTGTGTGTGTGTGTGTGTGTCCGCTTTCTTCGGAACCGTGCACAGACTAAACGACACATCGGAAAATTCTGCAACCACCACCAACTGATAGCCCATGAGCTGCTGATGTGCTCTGTCAAGTTTCCCGGTCCTAGGTCACAATTACTGGGTCCGAAGGCCTCAGCACCGCGATGAAACTACAGAAAAGAACGCAGCCGTGAAAATCTTGACATATACTGCTACCCGCCCGGGGGTAGTGGGGGAGGGGGTGGGGTAGTTGGGGGAGTGGAGGTGGGTGTAATGGGGAGAGGGGTGTGTGTAATGGGGAGAGGGGTGTGTGTAATGGGGAGAGGGGTGGGTGTAATGGGGAGAGGGGTTGGGGTAATGGGAGTAATGGCGTCTTTTACTTTTGTGTGTGGGGGTAATGGGGGAGTGGGGGTGGGGGGTAATGGAGTTTTTTTAATTTTGTAGCTGGATCACAGTGCTACCCGCCCGGGGTTAGCGGGGATGGGGTAATTGGGGGGAGGGGTGGGGGTAATTGGGTAATGGCGTTTTTTACTTTTGTGTGTGAGGGTAATGGGGGAGTGGGGGTGGGGGTAATGGCGTTTTTTTAAATTTTGCAACTGGATCACAGTGCTACCTGCCTGGAGGGCTACCTGCCCAGAGGGCCAAGTTGTACAACGGTCGCGAGCGATAGCAAGCTACCGCTTGTTCTTTTCTAAATTTCTTCACCAACTTGATTTTCAAATAAAACTATAGTCATGAAAATCTTAAGCTTCACAAATCTTGACACAATGTGAAGCTCAAGATTTTCATGGCTGCGTCCTTTTCTATAGTTTTATCGCGGTGCTGAGATATCTCTTTGCTTAGCCCGTGTTTTGGCTCGACTCGTAACTGGGCGCTCGAGCACCCGTTAATATTTTCATGACTGCGTTCTTTTCTATAGTTTTATTGACCAAATAATTGACTTGCCGTAATTGGGAGGCCGCAGGCGCTCCAATTACTGAGGCCGAACGCCCCAACACCGCAGGTCTAGCTAAATGGGCCCGTAGGACCCACTTCAGCTAGTATTATCAATTAAGTCTAGGTCTGTAATTAAAAATAAACCTAGAATATTGCGTTCTCCAGTTTTAAATTGATAATTATTTAGTTTTGTAAAAATTGGTTGTTGCCAATGTACAGGCAGTTTTTACATAGTGGAGCCACTTCGATGGGCCGAAGTGGCCCCTAGTGTGCCCACTATAAAAATTTCATATGTTCTTATGTTCTTTGTGGTTCGGAACCCACGTAAAATTGTAGGTCCCCTCCGCCACCACGAAGGACATGCACAATACACAATTACGAACACAGTTAAGTAGACCAGCCATGAGTGGATCCTAGGGTCTTTGTTGGTCTGAAACATTATAACATTATAACATTTGAAAAAGTGAACTTTCGAGCAAACCCTCGTACAGTCGGCGACTGGAAGTAAACTGTAAAGGACCACCCCAATCCCTGCAAGGTAAATTAAGATCTCCCACAATTATCGCATCATGTTCGCTACTTACATAAAAAAATTAGTTCTTGAAGCCTATTATCACTATTGACAGTCCGAGATGGAGGCCTATATTCTAAACGTATAGTTAATTTGTTTCGTGAGTTGTCTTCAATTTCAACAAACTTCGCATTTATATTAGCAATTTCTGCAGTGTTCTTAATTATGGGTTTTAAGTGTGACCAAATGTGTAGTACTGTACCATCATTCCTAGTTTCTATTCTATCATTGTTTAACATCTCATAACCAGGAATATGATATTCTCCGAGAAAATCTCTACTTTCTGTATTTAACCAGAATTCAGTAATTGCTACAACATTAAATTTTTGGCCAAGGACAATACTTAATAGTTCATAAAATTTAAATCTTAAACTTCGAGCATTAATATAAAATACATTTATAAAATCATGAGTACCGCAGTAGAATCTCTAGGTTCTTCGAGGAGGCAATCGTTCGCTGTTAGAAAAATTTGTGTAGGTTGGTCGCTTTCATAGAGTTACACCGTGTTTTGCCTGAAAAGCCATCGCAGAACCATGCAATAGTCTACCAAGACGAGCTGCTCCCATGCCATTCAGATGAAGACCATCACGCAAAAATAAATCCTTTTTATCAGAAAAATTACTCCACAAATCGACGAATTCAACATTTTCCTGTTGACAAAGGGACTTAAGAATATTATTTATGTAGGTAGCTCTGCTGTAAAAGTTGTCAGATCCTGCTATTCTTGAGAGAATCCCTGAGAAAATTAATTTATTAGTCCTATCATCTAGAGTCCGCATCAGCCGCTTGTTTAGCTCCTCTGACCAGGAAATCTTAACATCGTTAGTTCCAACATGTACCATAAATATCGTACTATAATCAGCATATTCACCAAACTCGTCTATGGAGTCCGTGATGTCGTCAACACGGGCTCCAGTATAGCAGTATCTCCTTCCCAGAGTTAGATTCCTGCCGCAGAACTCCTGTAATTGCCCTCGAATAATGGAATCACCAACCAGCCTAATTTCCTGCGTGTCATTCCGCTTTGGCTCTAAGACAGAAGATCTGTTAGTTGTACTACTCTTAAGTAATGTTTATAATTTATAATACCAGTTAAAATCCTGACGTGAAGGATTAGTTAATAATGCGTTTTAATTGAGGCTAACCCCAACATATCACAGAAAAAATATTTTCACGCAGAAATCAACATACTGTACATTAGGGTGGAGCATTTTTACACTTTTTTCGATTTTCGTTTTGTAATAGCGCGGAAAAGTGGCTCTTCCGCATCAAAACTGAGTGTGTAAAATCTCAGAGATCTGCGATAATATCTTCTGCCACCGCAAACGTCCCAAAATACGGAAAAATCTACATAAATCACGTATTTTGCATATTCAGCCTATACGCTAATAAATTCACTTTGTTCGTCATGTAGTACTCCCACATCGTTCTAGAAGCTTCCCCACAGCCTGGTATGGTGTGTTGCTCGTCATTGCCATATATGGCAATGAGTCAGTGAGTGATGACTGATGAGTCATGACTCACAACACTCTACCAGGCCTTCTTGCTCTCACTTCTCCGCAGTGTTGTGCTAGCTATGTTTCGGGTAAGATGTGGATTGTGTTGCTCTTGCTGTTAATACATCTTTGGAACACGACAACACGCATATGTGGACATATACTGCATATTTTAGTGCATAATAATACGTTGGTGTAATATACAAAACTTCTGCAGAATGCAAGAATATTTTACGTTTTAGGAGTAATTTCTTAATTTTTATATTAATTACTGTGTTTTTCACAATGTCAGTACCAGCTCAAGCAACAAGAACTTCAAGTTGCCCTATATTTGGGGCTCCAGCCAGCTGATCTAGACAAGAGGTGCCTTCCAACCTATAAGGACGTCATGAAATATTTCATCAAATAAGGTTGAATCTGAAGACATTGAAGAAAGAGCCTACAGTTGCAGAAATTTCGGGTGTTCTCTCAAAAGCTCTCGAAGATTTGTGGAAAACAGCCTATTCCTACTGCTTCTCATAACCGTGTCGTTCAAATGATTAAAAATTACCATGAAAAATGTCAAAACCTTCTAAAGTCAATAAAAAGGAAACAAGATAGTGACTCATTCAAAATTAAATTACAAACATTTCAAAATGAGGCAGAAAACAAATTATTTGACATCAGTGCTTGCAAATGTGAACATTTTGATAAGTGTTCATGTGAAAATCATCTCAAGGTTCCAGCATTTGAACAAGACTTCCTTAAAGATCAGAGAACAACAAGAAAATTGGCAATAGGCTCTCTTGATGTTTCACAAACTCGTAAAGATCTAGCAACTATTTTTAGAAGACAACAGAGAATGAAACAGTATGAACCAAAACTATCTACCAGTAAAGGACAAGCAACTGAAACACTGTCATCAACATCAAGTGAAACAGAAGGAGCGGATTCTGATTATGAACCGACACAGAGAATCAAATCGATGGAACAATCTCATCATTGGCTATGACTTGTGACAGAACTGGTGTGTCAGACAGGTCTGCTGCTATAATTGCTTCGGCTGTTCTTGAAGACGTGGGAATTATAAACGAAAAAATTTAAGTTCAGTAATAGACAGATGCAAAGTAAGGAGAGCTAGAATAAGAGTGAGATCTATCATTCAAAAGAGAGATTACGAAGAAGAAACTATGGAGAGTATCTATTTCGATGGAAGAAAGGACAGAACTGCAGTGCAAGAAAAAGTTGGCAGTAAAGGTTATCAAAAAAATATAACAGAAGAACATGTCACTTTGTTTCAAGAACCAAACTCGCATTATATTGGGCATGTAACTCCCGCTTCTGGCTCAGCACAGAGTATATTTTCTGCAATTTTGGATTTTTTTCGCTCAAATGAGATTGATACTTCAGAAGTTAAAGCCATTGGATGTGACGGGACAGCAGTTAATACAGGACCAAAAGGAGGAGTGTAAGAAGTATTGAAGAGCACTTTCAGAGAGCACTCCAGTGGCCGATTTGCTTGCTTCACACTAATGAACTTCCCTTGCGGCACATAGTGAATGACATTGATGATAAAACAACAAGTCCTCAGAGTTTTACGGGGTCTATAGGAAAAGAGTTAATTGATTGTGAAGAGAGACCTGTTGTTGAGTTTGAAGCAGTTGAAGCTGAAGAAATTGTAATTGACAGAGATGTAGTAATGCCTAGTTAAGAATATTAATTTTTGTTTAATTAAGATAATGTTTAATGTAAATCATTTACTAATAATTATGGAATTACGAAAAAGTATGTTTGTTAGATTTAAATTGTTTAAAATGGGTAGAGTTGGCAGTCCTGAACAGAGGCCCAGAGAGCAGACTACCCACAAAAAAGGAGTCTTTAGGCGGCGCGTTAAGCGTGAGGTTGGCGTCATGTAACGTAAAATTTAATTAATTGTTTGTGTTCCTCTCCGACGTAAAATGTTATAGTAAAATTCCGTACTCGCACCCCGCCTAAATTACTTAAACCATTTTCGGAAGTAAATAAAAGAGTTAAAAAGTGTTAAAAGAGTGTTAATGAACCCCCCCTTTGTTTTGTAACGGCTTTCATAGTCTCGGCGTGGCTACCATGAATATAATTGTAGTGTTGAAATGAGTAGAGAAAGCAAGTGATAAATGAAATAGAGAGCCGATAGAAGAGTAAATAATGAAGAGAAAGTAGATAATAAAAGGTGTTCACTATATTTGGTGGCTAGCGGTGGTCTTACATCATATTTTGTATGAGGCTTACCCACGTGACTAGTATTTCGATTAAAATTCTTCCAACCCGGTATATTAGCCAATAGCGTTAATGAATATTTTATTTCGATTATTAAAATATCTAAATGCAAAGTTTATCCCGTTTGCAGGCAAATTTCGATTTCCATTCCTTAAAAATTCATTGTGAATGTAATTTCAAAATGGCGCATCGCCTTCGACATCCTTATAGCGTCCTTTACAAACTTCGCGCCTAAAAATTTAATTTTTTTTTCTTTCTTTTCGTGGGAGTTCGTTGATTCTGAAATGTTCGTTTGTTCCATTTTTATCGTACGGTTTCGTTACCTTTCGTAGTCTAGTGACTCAAAAATTTCTTTTAGTCGTGGTGCAGAGTCGGTAGAAAAATTTGTCTGACTCAATATTGCGAGTCATTATTACGTTAAATTTCGTTCATTAGGTCGGAGAGGACAGTTTTGAAAATTTATCGTGCTGCCGAGGACTCAATTCTTTTCACTTATTTCGTTCACTTTTTCTCCTTTCCTGAAACCTACCTACCTTTTTGTCTTTTTGTGTTTAAATTTTTGGGATTAGTGAAAATTGTAATATCATAATAAATAGAATAACGATTAATAAATAAATTTTATACGGGTTTCATTAGCAGATTTTTGATTATATTTCGATTGCTTGTATATAATAATAGGATTATTTTATTGTTTATATAGATTTACGGGCTTTTTGCTTTGCTTCGCTTCGCGCTATATAGGATTAAGTTACATTTTAAGGGACAGTCGAAAAATAATCTTAAACATAATAAATTGTCAGATTATAGGCTGGCCGTATAGGATTGTGTTAACACTTCAAAATAAGCTAAATTCGTTTAACTGAAATAGAGAAATTGTGTGAAATTTTCTATAAATTGTTGTTGGATTTTTTTTTATATATTCATTAATTATACACTTACATATTAACTTATACGTATATATTAGTTATATATATAATTTTATATATTTATATACTCATAAAGTTTGGTAGGTAGGCTGATTATCTATTTTTTTTTCTCTCCATTTCTTTCGTTCATTTTCATGACAATTCCGACATATTTTGTAAAATGGCTATTGTATTGTACTAAAGAAAGATTTCTTGTAGGCCTATCGTTAAATATTGTTCGGAGATTAACCGTTACTACGGTATATGTCTATTGAGTAGTAAATTCTTAGTTATTTAACAAAATTTTAATTGGTTTAACATAAATAATCATAGGATTTTTCTTTAATAAGCACAAATGTTATGCATTAAATTCTAAATTGTGCTTTCCACGCGTAACATTGAATTTATTAATTATAGGTCTAAAAGTGCGCAGTAAATTTTATTTTTATTTTGGGGACCTATGTGAGTTAAGGTATACATATTTTACTAAATGTCGATATTATAATTTTTTTTGAATTACAGAAATTTGTGTAGAAAATTCTTTTCATATATTTTCTTTACGTTTTATAAATTCATTCAATAATCAATTTTATTTGTATAGGTAGGTCGATTTTTATTTTTCTTTCTTTCTTCCAGTTCAATGACAATGGTAAAATTTTTATTGGAATTTAGATTGTATTGC